>JAHZNB010004572.1:0-16602 GCA_027744295.1 Callyntrura guangdongensis
ATCATTATCATCAGCAGAAATGATAATCAACATGATCAATAGGCATGCCAAAACGAAAAAGACAAGCCAAGGCGGCTTCAACAGTAAAATTTGTTGGGTTTTACTTTTGCTTATACCAACAACAAGCCTGCAAAACTAGAGAAAGAGTGTCTGCTGTGCTGTTTTAGGTAGGCAGGTACGCGCGCAAGCAGCAACAGCAACTTTACAAGATGCACCCACACTGATGATAACGATGATGATTATAATTGTACTTGCTTTTGTGCAATACAATCCCCGATGATGATAGCACCAAAACAAGCCAAGCATGCTCATCATGAAGCCGGTTAAATCTCGTTGTAATCATGCTCAGCAGTTTTTCTTTTTCAAATCTAATATACACATATACAACAAGTACGCCTGCCTTTATTCTCTGAAAGATGCACTTTTACTACTTTTGACTATTTAATCATCTCTTCTCAAATCCTCAATGATGATGCGCTTGCTGCACTTCATAGTACCATTATGTATGTAAATATGATGAGTAAACAAGCGAAAATAATATGTCAATAACTTTCATCTTCGTTTGACACCAAAAACTAATTTAACTGCGTACTTATCCTCCTTCTTCTCGTTTCCACTTCCTTTTCTCATGTCCCGTTACAAAAATGCATTAATATTATTAGCATTCTGACTTGAGGACTTATAGTAATACGTAATAATGTACCAAATGGCTGTGTAAAATGGAAAAGGGCCACTTCAGTCGTTCAGTCAATAATACTATATGGACGTAATTACAAAAACAAAACACTACACATGACATGTGTCTACGTGTGTATCTCATGTTGTACATCAATATGCTACGCCATATATCCGTCCTTACCACATCGTGCTTCACCATCGCCAATACACACCAATTTCAAACTTTCTCGTTACGTCGTTTTCGTCCTCGTAAATTACTTGTAGGAAGGAAGTCAGTCAGGCTATTTTTGTTATTTAACCTAGATATTTAATGTTATTATTAGTATTATTAGTTTGGCTGGTTTGCACACTCATACTGTACTATTACTTACTTTAACGGATGTGTGTGTAGTGTGTAGCACGTAGTAAGGGTGTGCACTGTAATACTTCTGCTGCTGCTACCCATGCAGCTGCGAAAAAAAATTAAACCACTTTTTTCTATTCATCCATTCATTATGCTAATTAGGTTAAAAACTTTTTCCTTCACCAAATTGCATATTTGGTGTATATGCATTTTTGACTACTGCTTATTTAAATAGACTGTAATAGAATAGAATGCTCACAGCAGCACAACCTTCTACTTTAAATGCATAATATTCCTCTTCTTGAGGATATCTTTTATTTTTCATGACGCATCATATTAAACCAAATACTACGGAGTACAAACAACAAAGTGTAAAAACATGTGTAGTGGAGGAGTAGAGAGGTATCTAAAATATAGTAGTAGACAGGGAGGCAGGCAACAGCAACCAAACCAAAGATTAAAAAAGATGCTGTTGTGGTGGCGGTGATGATGATGACGCTACTTGCCACAATAAAAGCAGCATTATTGTTGGATGTTATGATTGTGCAAAAATGGAAAAAGAATGTTTTAGTGATGTTGTTGTTTGTTGTGGAATTCGCGTAAATGCTAATGATAGTGTCAGTTGTAATGCAATGCAGATCGCGTGTTATGTTATAGTAAGATTAAAAAGAAAGGAGCTTTTACAGAAAAAATATTTAGAAAGTTTTCTCTCTCTTTCTTCCTTTTCTGATGTTGCGTCGTAGCTGTTGTTCTTTTCCTTGAAAAGTAAACCCGATTTCAACCAATTTGTTCGATAGAGAGGATTTTTTTTGCGTGTGTACATTATATGCAGTATAAGGCGGACATATTGAAAGGTATATCATAACATCGTCGATAAGTAAATTAAAGTGTGCACACTTATTCGCTATACCCACATGTCCATTTAGTTTTTCGTTCATGCTCCACTTTCCACCGCCACCGCGATGTGCGTCGCCGCTATATACCCTTTTTGCCAAAAAAAAAACTATCATGAGTTGTTGTTTTTTTGCTGAAAGACCATGATAAATTATGAATAATAATTATCTCGCCTTGTCTACACTTTATTTTCGATTCAGTTTTAGTGGACCTTTTGCCTTTTTTAACGTTTAGCAGAGAGGAACATTATTCATTTACTAAAAAAATGCTATCAAGTCAGCAATGCAACGCAAAAGTGTGCAACCTTCAAGGAAGGAAAGGAGTAGTAGCAGAGCGGTGGTAGTAGTAGTGCAAACATGTAAACCTAAGCAATTATACATGTGTGTTTGATGATGGGAGGAAGAATGCAAGGTAAAAGAGATAGAGAACATACACACAAAGAAATTCGTGAATGCCACGATGAACGCCACAGCAGCAGCAATGCAATGAATGCTAAGCCATTATATTATTGACTGGTTGCTGACGGCGTCCTGACTTATTTTGGCGTAAAGGTGACACGAACAGAAAAAAAACCTTGTTTACTTTTCTGATGTAACTTTTCAATTTGTGATATTTGCTTCTATGTACTACTAACTTTGTGTGTGTAGGTATTACTAGGTATTAGGATTAATACTCCGCCTGTCAGGGATTCTCCTGACGATATCTTACTGGGTTGATGAAACCACAATCTAGAAACCCAAAACTTTTGCCTACAAATTTTCAGACGATCATTTAGCTAAAATAGTAACAGATTTTTTACAAGAAAAACAAACAATTTTTTTGAGTTAAGCAGCTAGGTTATACGCAAACACATGTGGGACTAAAGAATCTTTCCGTTTTACTGCTTTTTGTGTTTTTATTTCTCCTTCCAAAAATGCATATTCCTTGAAATAAAACCAGCATCCTCGTCATCCCATCCGGTATATCAAGGAATTTTAACTGGTGTGTCTTTGTAACAAGCACATAAAATGCTTCCCTCAATTTACCTATGTCCATGTGTGTACATTTTTGTTGTAACGTAAAACTGTTTATCTTTGCTGCTGCTAACACTGTAGAACACCAAGTCAAGGCATTTTGTTGGGTGTACAGTTCTTGACAAAATGTTACAAAATAAACATACATAAATAGGTAATAACAACATGCACATCAGCTATTAATTACGACCTCCGTCCTCCCGTCTGTCTAGGACGCGTGGTGTACTATTTGCCATCATCAAAGTCGTTTCAAGCGATATATGAGTCAGTGTTAAAAACGTTAAAAAAGTACATTGTTTCACTTGATCTTGCCTGTTTGACGTTGACGTTTGTTCGTTCATTTGTCTGTCCTCTCTGTTCTCTCTCTGTCTGCCCCTGCCATCCTCAGTGTCATCGTAATCATCGTCGCCAGAAACAGAATCACCATGATCAAATCAATGAGCATTGCATTGGGAACAGAGGTAACGGCACCAGCAGTAGCAAAAGCAACAGCCAAAAGATTAAATAAAAGTGTGTTGTTAAAAGCGATGTACAATGTTGGATGTGCAAGACTGTAAAGTTTTGTAACAACGTGGCACGTTGTTTAATAAAAAAAAGGATGACAAGGACCCATCATCATCATCATCATCATATCATCTACTACTAGCGCAGCTCTGAAGCTTCACTGTGCAATGCAGTAATGCATGTATCACTGCCACCGCACCGCTTCAACCAGCAACAGCGCTTGCTCCAAAGTCATTTCATTCAGAAAAGATAAGAAAAGGGATAGATGAGATGAATGTGGAATGTGGATAATATTGATGTGTGACGATGTTGTTGCTAATGGAGTTTATAAACTAAATTTTGCATTGGATATCCCACACAGTGAGGAGAGAGTCAAAGAGTACAGCCGAAGCAGAAAGCCAGCAACAACGACGGAGGAATATAGACTTATCTCCTATTCTACTATTGAGTGAGTATAGGCAATAACACAAGTCGACCAAGAAAAAAGACCAAAGTCAGGCCAAGGCACATCCACATCCTCTTCCTTTCCTTCACTCACAAATTCAATCCTTTGCCTTGCTGCCATGCATCCCTGCCACTACCATGAACACCGTCAATGCCTTAGCCTTTAGTAAAGGTGGTGTTCGTGGTGGAAGCCAAGTAGCGGCAATAAATTCAGCTCAACACCTACAAAATCTCAGTCAGTAGTACACAATGTTTCTTTCTTGAATTTAATGGTAAATAAGCACGCACACACACATGAATTTGTACTACTGCTGCTGAGGTTGCTTTAGGGGAGTGCAGTGATGTGGGGGCGTTAGGAATGGTAACATCAGCATCCTGCTCTTACTACTACTGAGAGAGGTGATCCAGCTCGTGCTTGTACATAGAGGCAATCGAAGCAATTTAAAAATCAAATATCACATATCAATGTTGTAAAACGCCAACGCACAAAATTTTAAAAGCCCATCTGGAGCCACATCCGTCCTCCATCAATATACATTATGTACCTATTATACAAAATTTCATTGCTTTTTCTACAATGCAAGTTAAGCGAGGGAAAATCTGGAAACTCTAAAATATTAACAAGGTTGTATTACTTGTATTGTATGCTACAGTCTAGTAATATAATATGTGTACCTCAAATTGGTGATAGGGGAGAGCAGAATTGGATCATTTTTATGCATGACGTGGCTCACGTATATGTTTGTGCATAAAGCCAGTCAGAAGCTTCTGCTCACTTTATCACTTAACCTACTTTGTTTTTGAGTACTCCCCCAATCAAACTAACTCGATAAAAACGGAAGTGCTCCGTCAAGCTGCTGTATTTTTTAAATTTAATACCTACCCAAACCCCAGCCTAATTAACAATAAGAACATCATCTCTCTCTCGGTACCCTTACTTTTACATCCTCCCCATTCCCTATTTTATTATAAAACATGATATCACATCATAAAAAACTGAAATTAAAGCTTGTTTTCTCTGACTTTTTTTTACCATGTTATCATCATAATATTATTATTATCCGCCGTGTCCGACTCATCATCATGATTCTATCCGTGGATTTCAATATGACTCTGCTGTACTTCGTTCCAATTTTAAAAGGTTGTCTACCTTGGCTTCCTTCCTTTAGAAAACGTACCATCAAAATAAAAGCAAAAAAAAACAACGTCTCATCTCCATCCTGTCTACAGGAGCGCTTCACATACTAAAAACTGTCTTCCCACAACCACAACTACATTACTACCGCTGAGCTATTGCTGCTGGAAAACGAAAGTTACCCTACAATAGTGTAATAACAACAAACAACTGAGGCACAGCAGTAGATAAGAAGCTGTACAACAACTAAACTAACGACAACTCTGAAACTTTTCGACGAAAAGAAAAGTGAGAAGAAACAAAAAAAGTTTTCTTGACCTACATATTCCCTCGTATAGAATATCTCTCTACGTACTAAATACCTACCCACAATGAATTCATTCGACAGCCGTCACTTTTATTGATAAAAAGGAACAGCAAGAGCACAACGCAGCTCATTTCATTGAGAAGGCCCGTTGTTGTCGAGTTGGTTGCTAATGCTGCGAGAAGAAATGGAATGATGACCTCAAAACTTTACGGCGGCGGCGGTGATAGTGATGATGATGGCGTGGTGTAACTCAACACCTTAGAAATGTGCACAGAGAGAAGAGAGAGAGAGCTAGTCACAAAAACAAAACATTACACAAAGAGCAACGCAACTTACTCGACACCATCATTATCATCTTCGTTTTACTCCTCTCCGGATCTTGGTCTACTTTTAAAGACGGCATAAAAAACATACAGTCTCACACATAAAAAAAGAAAATTATTTTTCTCGCCGTTTCCTTCTTATTTCGCTTTCTGATTCATACGTCCCTTGCCGCCGCGCCAGTATCGTCATCATCCTTATTACATCACCCACACTGCCAAGGCATCATTTCATTCCCTCCCTCCACACACTCCACACAGGCCTTGGCCTTTTTTCCTGTGGAATACAAAGAAAAGTTGTCACCAGGTGTTCACTTGAATTTTTGTCCTCGCTTCGTTTCTTTCTTCAGTCCCATCATGTACCGCCGTACTTTTATTCCCCAATCGAAAATTTCCAATCCCTGCATGCTACTCCGGGTGGCAGCAAAACCTTGTATTTTTTACCACGCCACAGGACGACTGCTTGCTTTATCCGGATAAAAACAGGGAACGACCCACACAGGAAATGTAACAAATTGGATAAATACCTAATAAAACGTGCCGTTGGCATCCTCATTGTCATAATCATCAAGTCCAACTATAATGCTGTCTTGTTCTTGGTACATTTAACGTAGCATAGATTTTACAGGGTCACCTTTTCCTTAAAAAAGGAGCACACACACATACATACAAGAGATAGACACACCACGACTGCTACCAATACTTGCTGGATATTTAGCTCATCATCATTCTCATCGCAATCATTTTTTACCAAGCTAGCAAAGCAATATAACTCGTGTAACAACAAGCAAAGCCTTGTTTCGTGTCCTTCTTTAGTTTCTAAGAAGAACAACCGCCAATTTTCTCCTTAAACAGGAGACAACCAACCAACCAGCCAACTTGGGTATTGAGCATTGAATATGGGAACGAGTGGTTTTTGAGAGTACTGTAGTGGAGCCCTTGTTTCGTTTTTTATACTGCAAGACACAAATACACATTTGTGCTTGTGTACTCCACTTTTCTAAAATAAAAATACGCCCTGTGACCTTGTCCACATCCTTCCTTTCAATACTCAAAATTATCATCGTGATCAGCATCATCGTTGTTACCTTCATCATTTGTAATGCTCCCCTACAAACTTTGTACACAAGAAGGCATCTAAATAGAAACGCTTTTTAAAAAGACCGTCAGCTTTTTTACTGTTTTCTAGTATTATTATCATCATCATTACCATTGGGAAAAGGACAGATGCTTTTCTGTATCTCCCTAAAAAATTTCAAGGACTCTAATCTTCATGTAATGTAATTGAGGTAAGGGTACCGCTTCTGCGTCTGGAACCTTTATTTTCCCTCTCTGCCCTTGTTTATTTTTGTTCCGTTATTTTTCTTTGTCGTTTCATTCATAATAACTTTACTGTCACTTAACAGTTCAACACTAATTGTACATCTTTTTCGTGGACGCGTTATAAATTTATACCGATATTTACACCAGAGAAGAAGAAAAAAATATAGAAGCGTTTGTACTTTTTTATCTCTCATTCTTTTTTAGACCTCAATTGATTCTCCATTCCAACTCCAACCACGTCCCATCTGTCCAATGACCTTCAACACTCACAACTCTCAAAAAAATCCTTCAGAGTACAAGAAGAAACATTATAAAACACAAAATGAAAATCGGTTCACCAGATCCAGAAAAAAAGAAGGAGAGCAGGCCAGGGCCAACCAGGCCACTTATCTTCGTTTTCTCTTTTCCTCTCCGTCGTTTACTTGTACGTATATAACGTGTTCAAGCAAATGTAAACATTTGAAGCAATGTATAGAGCAACGCTATGTCAGTCAGTCAGTCAGCTCGAGTGCTCCTTTTCTGTGCCTTCATTTTTTCTACTATATACCGTCTTGAACCCCAAAACAGAACCGATACCGATAGAAGCAGGGAAAATCTAAAAGAGTCTTTTGTACAAGGCTATTCTTCTACTTTTTCTTAGTTTTTCGTGGAATGACGTAACAAAAAGCTGTTTGTAAAGAAAACCGTTAATTTCCCTTTAAATTCTGAACAGTTACATATACATAAACTGTTATCCTTTCAATAAAAAAATATGCTCTACTTTTTTTTAAAACAGTCGAACAGCAGAAAAATAAACTAAAATGATAAATGCTCTATTTACCGTCTGTTAGCAATGTCACAGTGAGACACGAGTACATTTACTATTTATCATCGTCATCATTCCCTATTCTCTCTCCGGTAATAGGAAATTCATCATAATCAATACCTACCACATATGCCCACATACTCCACTTCAAAACAAGTATGCAACAAGCAAGCAAGCATGCATACAATGCCACCAAAATAAAATGTTATTAGTAGACTCACTGCAACGAAATGTTGCTGACGATATTGAAAATGTATAATATTATTTTCACATTATTTATATGTAATACAATTTAACAGCTAATTTTACCTACAAAAAAGGCCACTTTCGGGGTCAAACCCAATCCACCAATCACCAATCTAAATTGTTCAGCGCGCCACTACCAAATATGTGCATAAAAATGATGACGGTATGGCAGCAAAACTTTTAATTGGCAATGTTGGTGAAGAAGGAAAAAATAATAAATTACTTTATTTTTTTCAATTAGGCAACAACAAGGTATCTCTAATATCATTGTCACCACATACCAGTGAGCGGTACTAGTGCTGTGAACATACACACAGCAGTAAACCGACACAAGCACCATCAGCCTCCTCGTGAGCATCATTGACAAAGTACACAATAATAATAATTAGAGGACATTTCATGGCACGCGATACAGTTGATAGAGCGAGAAAAGAAAGGAGAAGAGGACACATACAAAAATGTACAGTACTCGTACACATTTGACACAACCCATTATCCTCTCCTACTTTACATTCAGTTTACAAATTTGACAAGCGAAAAAGACGAAAGGGAAGCGCTCAAGACCAAGTTTTGACTTAGCCTTTAGGCTTTAGGTCATCCTCTTCTACTTAACCTTAGAACAACCACACACGTACATACAACGAGACGAGACGAGGAGCAAGATGCAAAAGCAGAACAAACCAAAAAAATATATACAGTAATTTAATAACAATGTCGAAAGGATGATTTTCATGATGCCTCCTCTTGTTTGATGTCGAGTTTATTACAGGAAATCACTGAAAAAGCGACGACTGCGTGAAGCCAAAGTCAAAATATTGCATTTACCTAAATGGAATGAATGATCGTCATCATGACACTGTGCTGCTGTTGCTGTTCAAGAGAATCGAATGGTGTAAAGTGACACGACTTGTGAGCAAGTGTTGCTTGTTCTGCTGCTGCACACATTACTTTTGCCTCGTCTTCATCATCTTTTGAGCTTCTATCAGATGGCAAGGCCGAGGACACAACAAAATGCTACTACAACTTAATGTCATCGTCATCATGATGATGATGCTGCGCGCTATACACTGTTGCTCTTGCTTTAAGGCTGTTACGCATGATGCGATCACAGACCAGCGATGATTGCCCATCCATTTTATTAATATCTCGCGCAACCACCAACCACATCCATTTTAGCCAGTATACACCCGTAATTCTCATCACTGACGATATAAATAATATGTTAGTGTGTGCATGAAGCAGAGTGTTTTGTCCTCTGTCTCTCGTCTGAACAAGACACTTTATATCCAACTGTCAGTTTGTTCGAAATGTCCATGTCCATGAGTCAAAAATAAGATAGATCTAGTGTAAATCCTTCGCAATCATTTTGTACCAGAGAGAGAGAACGCGGCCGCCATGAACATATTGAGCATGATGATTATGATCCTGGTGACATTATTAAACGGAATATTTCGCCCTTTACAAAAAAATATCCGTGTTCCGTATTCCATCAACTTCATCATTTCCAATTAATTTTTATTCAAATGTATGTCTAAATTAATAAAACGAGTAGTTATTTTTATTATGATGTAATATAAGTTGTGTCGTTGGTTGTCTGCAAGCTGTGTGAGCTTTCAGAGCACGAAACGGATGTGTTGTGCAAATAGTACAAAATGATGGTAATAACTATGAGCCAATGTAATAACCTTGTTAACAAAAAACAAACTTATAACAAAGCCATCATCATCATCGCCTGCGTCGTCGTCATCATATGTAGTGCTATATGAAATGCACTTTACTTACAAACTGGCTTGTAAATAAAAAAGGTTACTTATTACTTTGCTTTAATGCTCCAAAACCGCGACGCATGTCATGCCAGGGGAGCCAGGCAAAAGCCAAAAGCCCATGAGCGCTTGTTCATATTAACTACAGAGAAGTGGCATAATAGCGCTATCAAATAAAAATAATAATAGGCACATTGCATACTACTTTGTTTTGTGTAGAATACCTCTACGTTTCATGATAGCAATAGGCAAGAAGGAAGCGATATTATGGATGGACATGACGATTTGATATCGAGTCAATGCTAAGTCCGTGACGACGACGGACGCGGAACGTTCATATACTCACTCGCTACTACAGAGAAAGGACACATGAAAATCCTTGTCTTCTTTTTTCCGCTTTTCAGCTCGCTCGGCAAAAGCATAGTGTATTCACAAACTATACTGCCACGCCACATAACCTTGTTGTAAGTTGGCTGTAAGTAGTATGAGCACAGTATGTACAGAGTCTCCCCGAAAATTACATTTTGCATGTAAACGGCTGATGCAAAAGACTCCAACGTATTATTGGAATATTTTATGCAATACCTATATAGATTCAGACATAACACATGCTTGAGTATAAGTATAAGAAACAGTATAGGAGCCAACACTTGTTTTTTTATTAGCGACTGGCGGCGACTATAGCCCAGGCCAAGGACCAAAAACCGAAAAACAAAGTCAATGCCAATCGAACAATCCACTCTTGAAAGCTCAAAAATGCTAATAATAATGCTGCCAATGATGATACAGATAGTGTGGTAATGTTTGTATAGTACTACTCATCTTATTTTGAATTGCGTTTGCGAAAATTTTCCGTTTTGCAAAACTTGCCAATTTAGACTTTCGAAATAGATTGAGCTACCAAATTATTATCTTATTACAAAAATTGACTTTTGATTGCATTACTACGCCAAAACCTTCCACAATAGTCGTGTATTTCAAATTTCAAATAACTTAATTACGCTGATTACTTGGAGCGAAAGGGGAAAACGGAGAGAAAATACAGAGTACTTTGTGGCGTCTTCGCATGCTTATATTTTTCCAACCACCACGACCAGCGTGCACCAGTAGATCGAACCGGGTCCAATAAACCCAAGCCAATAAAAAAGAGCTCTGTAACTACAAACACACACACCACCACCACAATCATACATACTTACATACAAGTTCGTTCACTTTTCACAACGGGGAGAAATGTTTTGCAAACTTCAAGTTCACGTTGTTAGGCATTTTTGTGCAGTTCGCTATCCATTATAAATGTGTTATGCCCATATATCCAGCAACCCTAGTAGTAGCAGTTGTGAACCTGTACTCATTTATAAAATATTCCTGTTTACTCTCTCTCTCTCTCTCTTCTTTCTCTCTTCACCAGAAAGCATGGTACTCAAAATATGTTTTGCTCTTCTGCTGAACTTTAATCTGACCGTAAACGCCAAGTATACAAACAGGTACAAAGTTCGTTATCAAAATATTGAACATAAATAAGTACCACGGACAAAAATAATATGAAACAAAAAATAACCTCTTTACTCCCGTCTCTTTTACGTGATAACCAACATGGAATAATAATGAAATATTAAATAAGCTATATGACTATTTAAATATGTATGTAATGTACTCCTCTCTCTATATAATCTAACCAAACCTTAACGTGAACTCAGCGGCTCATCGTCGTTTGCTGATGCGGGCTTGGGCTTGCTCTTTATTGGCTTTACGTTACATTGCCATTTTTCGTTTAGCTTTCTGTCGTTCGTTCACCCCGTCTCTCTCTCTCTCTGGTAATGTTTGGATGTTTGATGTTATTCTCCTGCCGTGGTCGTCGTTGTATGAATGTTTTACGCAGTGAATGGTGCCGAAAGAGAGAGCCAGCAGGAAAAAAACAGTCTTCTCTCTCTTTTCCACAACTGCACTGCTATCAATAACAATAACACGTTCATTCTCCTGTTATGCTTCTCTCTGTCGAGTCACTTTGTCCTTTTTGTACTTAAAAAAAACATTTTCTCTCAGCAGATTTGTGCTGCGGAATGATTCCCCCTTTCGACAAGCGTCATTATATTCATCTTCATGCAACTTGTGCACTTTGTCTGTCTGCATTATGGGCTGGCAAAGAGAAATAAAAAACTGCAGGCACAAGCGCAGGAGACAGTAAAAGAGTTCATTTATCATTGAGATTGAAATGTTTTTATGCGCCAGCAATAATGTACTTGTTCTTTTTACAAGGTACTTTACGATGTTTTCAACGTGACGATTCCATAATGCCGTACTTTGGTACTGCTGTTGTTGCAAAAATTACTATATATCATTACTTATTGACAGACATGCTACGTATCACTTTTTCGTGTTTCTTTTTCTGTGCCATTTTTAATTTTTACTTTGCTTCTCACACTTTCTTCGTGTCAAGACAAGTCGATAACAAGCCAAGTAAGCAATAAAACGTCGAGCAGTCTCGCTTTTGAAATGTAGCAGTAAAATTAGCCAAAACTAGTTGTGTTTGTTGAAGCTCATTGCTATTTATTAACTTGATAACGATTTTTTTAAAGCTCTTGAAGGTATGAATATATATTTTGTCTACAAAACGGTGCGTGTCACACAAAGAACAATAAAACACAAGTAATTCTCCGCATACAGTGAACTGCGTTTCCCCACTTTTTATGACTGAAGTAAATGTGACCTGGATATCGGGAAGCAGTCAAATTGGGCTGAGGGCGACGGCGGGACGTGAGCGGTCACAGACAGCCAATTATTTGTGCACAGCAAAAGTCTGTCGGTGGAATTTGCAAATAGACATAGCAGAGTACAGACAGAGTAAGTACACACGTGTAAACCTTGTCTACTGGACTAATTACTTTACTATTGGTTCCGCTCTAGAAATGTGGCTAAAACCAGGAAGAATAGTACATACAGTACAAGTGCACTTAAGAAAAACCCTTGTGAATGAGACAATTAGGGTACCAGAGGTAGCAACATATAGAAAAGTTTTACACATTCAACATTCAAACAGCACTACAGTTACATATCACCCGTTTAAGCAAATTACAAAAAACTTTTCGCCTCATCAGCCTACAAATTAGGATAAGTATTCAAATTCTAATAATGCTCCTATTTTGTATATAACCTACCATTCACGACATTTTTCGTAAGCATTTCAGCAGAATTTGAAAAGATTATATATAACGTATGTCTGGCATTCTCAAGATAATTATGTAGGAATGCCCTTCTTCTCGAATCATGAAGTAACTAATTTAGTTAGTTTGGCCATCTTTTGTTGTTATTTTTCTTGGCCACGGCCATGGTCATGGTCACCTCCAACACTTCAACAGCCTTTGCCATATCCCTTTTTTACTTCCACGCGAGACGATATACTAGTAATGTGTGTACATGCACGTTTGATTGCATGCATGCAACGCCACGTTCACCGCCGCAAGAAACAGCATAGCAGGAAAGAACGAGAGAGAGAGAGAGAGAGAGAGAACAAGAGATGCGTATGTGCGACTCTGTAGCACGTTGCATTTACAAAGAGCACGAGCCAAGAAGAGTTGCTCGCAAAATATAATATGTAACTCAATATCACTCAGCTAATTTTGTTCGAGTTCACTTTACTCCAATGCAAAATGCCCAATAACACCGCGCTAATCTTTTTCTTCGTTTGTTCAGTTTCTATACGTCCTACACACATGTTACTCCTTGTCTGTCAGTGTATTTAAATTGATTTGATTGGTCTTGGTCAACACCTCAATGTTAAGGCTAAACAAAAAAAACACCATTTTTATCCATTTAATCAAAAAAACCTTTCCTTCCTTACCGCTTATTTATTCATTTGATTGAACCGTACATACGAGCTTGCTACTTCCAATTTTATGTTGATTTGCCTATATACATTGGCAAATTATTTGTTAATGCCAACCAAACGAAGTAAGGTATAAAAAATATGTGCCATTAGAATCATCCACGCAAAATAATGCAACTAAATACTACTACAACCCGATAAATAGGTGAATTTCATTATCATGACTATTACTTAGAGAAGCAGCTCGCAGCGGAGTGAGTGTGATGAATTGGAATGTGATTTCGTGCAATGCGATGCAATCCGGTAGTAATGGTCATTTTTTACGTTTTTTCTGCAGTGCCGTCTTCTTTTTCTACTTTGCCACATATTATGTTCTCATTGACCTTGTTCTCTGCTCAATGCTAATGCTCATATTGCATTTTATGGATACATGATATTAATATTAATATCCGTTATTGTGATTTACCTTTTTACGACACTTTATAATACAGTGCGTATGTATGTATATATACGTAGTAGTAAATAGTAAACAGTGTTATACGTTTTTTATGTTCCGCGCTATTCTATATTCTGCAAGTGCCACTTCTCCTGTGATATAGCTTTTATACGGCAAGACAAAATCATACAGTATATCGATAGACCTTTAAATTTTAACTACCTGCCGTTTGTCTATTTTTAGGAGTAAAGATGAAACATCAAAGTCATTACGAGCAAGGTGCACACACTATTCTCTCCTGTTGACTTATTTGCTGTCATAAATTTGATTATTACCTCGACCAAAAAACCAACGCTGCTCGACACTGTTACTAATATACAGTTTGGTATTTGGCATTCCTTGGAAAATGTACGTGTATCTAAATTTTGTAGGTATATATGCTTTTAGTAGGAAGCAATTTTGAACTTGCAGCCATCAAAACGTTATATGATTATTAATAAGGCTATTACAACAACAA
This sequence comes from Callyntrura guangdongensis, assembly GCA_027744295.1. Lineage (NCBI taxonomy): Eukaryota > Metazoa > Arthropoda > Collembola > Entomobryomorpha > Paronellidae > Callyntrura > Callyntrura guangdongensis. Next base: position 14,555 of record JAHZNB010004572.1, read on the forward strand.
TCATAATAAAATAATAATACTGACTCGTTACTGCTCCACGGCAAAACACACCACTACCATCAACTGTTCGCATCATATGAAGGTGTGCGTGTTCATTAAAAATATGATGGATTATCGTTGAATGCACTTTTTAGGACAATCCCAATTACGAATTTCTTTTGTTAATCGCTAATAGTATTATTTGTAAAGTAATAAGCTGGTGGTGTGTGTGACGACGATGAAAATGCATTTTGAATGAGTGGGTGCCCAAAACATTAAATACAAATTACATATATTGAGCAGCGCGCGCCTATATTCTATCACCACCACCGCGCCAGCAAACAATGCTTTTAAATTAAGCCCAATAACATACTACTACCAAAAAGAGTACAGTGTAGAGGTATTTGGGCACACACACAGGTAGTAACAGGCCATCTACTTTTTTTCTTGCAGAATAGGACCTTGTACTTGAAAAACATAGTTGAGGAGATGAGATGACTGATTGTGTGTGTGTGGTAGTAAAGCAGTGACTCACCTTATAAATATAGTTTTGTTTTTAGGTTTTTGTTTCGTCATTTTTTCTATTATAATTTGATATGCTATTTATGCTATAGATATTATGTATAATGGAGAGGTTTTGTCCTTTAAGTCTGAAGGCATTTCCTGTCAGTGTCCCCGACCGACCGACACAAGAGAATCAGCAAGCCAGCAAAGCACAAGCAAAACGATTTTTCTAAGTTCCTTCTCTCTCCTTCTGCATCGTCTATGCAAACACAGTACAAACACACACTTAAAGAAACAAGGAGAGCAGAAGGTTATACCATTCAAGAAAGAAAAGAAGGAAGGAAGGCTCTCGTTGTTCGTTCGTGGTCGTCAGCACAGCAGCAGCAGCAGCGATTCAAATGCCAAGTACCATGATCATGTTGATGAATGAAGGAAAGACGGGAGTAGTTCGCTAGAGTCAGCAGAACAACAAGTCCAAGTACAAGGGTGACCTTTACATGTCACCTCTATTGGATTATCCCTTGTTTCCTTATTGGCACCTCTTGGGCAGCAGCGCAGCGCGGTGTAGAATGTCAACTTTATTGGTTTAAAGGTTTTAACCTTTCTCGTCATGTACAACGCATTTACATGTATTGGAGATAAATGCTAAAAGTAAATGCACAAATATATACACTGACATTGTACTGACGACGATGATAAGGAGGAAAACGATTAACTCTTTTTACTTGCTCAACTGACTACGTTATATGCAGATGGGTATGGGTACATAATTTTTGCATGCAACCGGAAATGAAAAATTCGCGGACTGGATCTGGAAATGGGACTGCGCCCTCTAGACGTACAGGATATACAAAATTGGCAAACTGAAGCATTGAGCCGGCTTTCATGGAGAAGAGTACCTAACCAAACTATCTATATATGCAGCGGAACATTCGCCGCCAGTTATCATTTATTAATGGTAATGTGCTGGGAAAATGTGAAAAGATTTTTTGCTATCCACTAAAAAGTCAATGGCATCGTCTGCATCTATCTTTGAGTCTTTATCTAGTATTTTATTATATCCTTTCCTACTAACTATGCTATAGTCTGGGTCTGTGCGTCCAGGCAAAAAGTGGAGCTGCTGCACTCAGTGTGGTAAAGAGGACCAGCAGCCGCGCGCAGACAGAAAGAGCAATCAAGGCAGCAGGGATATGATAAAAAAAGGATAGAATTGAATGAGACGGTGCGATCATGACGATGATCATCATCGCGATCGTATCATCATACTACCAAACTATGATGATCATGATGATAGGTCCTTGACCTTCGCCCTTCCTCTCTGTTTCTACCTTTTTCTCAAGGACTACGTTCATCGACCTTCATTTCGTACTACTACGAGTCATCATCAACCCCAGCAATGCAGCAGTAGTAGAATCATCATCACCGGAATCGTTTTGGTAGGCAGTCCTGTGCTGCTGCGGATGCGTTTCTTGTTGGGAGTTGTGTGAGCCAAGCTACTAAAAAAGTCCAACAAAATTGTGAACTCAACTCTCACTCAACAACAGCAGCAGAGAGAGTTGAAAACA
>JAHZNB010004573.1:0-17448 GCA_027744295.1 Callyntrura guangdongensis
AAATAATTAACACATAATATAGTGCATACATCGGCATCCTTATAAATATAAATACACAATGATGTTTGTTTAAACTGGCCATCAATGCTATGGGCTAGCGGGGGTCAGAGGAGGGTGGTACGCCAAAAATTTTAAAATACGACCCATGGGTGTAACTTCGTGTAAAGATACATGATGATATTACGTTCTTCTCAGTTCTTCATTTTATAGTGTTTGTGGTAGGTTGGTTGGTAGTAATGGTGATGATAATGCCAACTTTGGCACCACCTAGAGACAACAATTGACAACCAATCCGGCTCAAACTTGGCCCACTTGTACAGGTACAAAGGAAGTATATTATTATATGTACCAAATTTGAGTCAAGGTTGTCATGTTAAAAGTCAAGAAAAAATTAAGGGGTCACTTGTTTCTACCATCTTCGAACCTGACCGAGCCATACCTATCTATTAGCGAAAACTGAATTTGAAAGTTCCGCGTATACAAAATAGTGGGGACGGGCGGACGAAGGTACCAGACATGGTCACGACGACTAAGAGATATTTAATAACGCTAAAAACAGATTGTATCTAGGGAAAGCTGGAGTGCGGAGAATATTTTTCCATCCTTAGGTACATTTTTATGGCATAACTGTCTAATAAAATTTAACGCGTATTACATTTTACATCCAATACATTATATACAGGTACTTATATAACAGCTAAAAAGTACTTCTAGAATGTGCCACCACCACCACGTTCCACTGATTTTGAGAACTTAGTGTCGTAAATGTACTGCTGACATGCTTAATAAACTATGTAAACCAAGCACATAGGAAAGTAGCGAATGCAGGAAATGTCAAGGAAAAATAGCAAATCTAGGGGGTCAAACTTTTGTCTACTTATAGAGGTACTATACAAATCGCATTGGGGCACATCGCCTCAAAATACCAGAGATACGCTGATATAATTTTCGACTCCGTTGACTTTTGACCAGAATTGCAAAATTTCTTCCCGTTTCCGATATATGGACAGACAGAAGGACAGACATTCGTAATTGTAATAAGTAGCATTCGCTACTTAATGCAGAGTTCCCTTGTGTGGGTGCTTGTAAAGGAAGGAAAGATAGAAAGTTATTCTGCTTCATTACGTGTGTAATGATGCGGGTGGAAAACGAACGAACAGAAAATGACGGAAACTAAAGAACGGATGCACACATGACATGGCATTTGTATTCAAGTTATTAAGTCAGTAGCAGGAAGAAGGTTTCTTATATCAGAATTCTAGAATTATGTACTAACAACATGGTAGAAGTTGTTGTAGGGTTGCCGTTAATCGTTTACGTTTAAATACTAAACGTGTTTCATTTCGTGTGCATTTTCGTTTACAAGTACTAAAAGAAACGTTAAACGTAATTGTTTACGTTTAACGGATACTTGAAACCTTAACTTCCATTTCTGCGAATTTTTTGTACATTATTACGCCGATGAAATCTATTTCATTGGAGTATTGAGATTAGCGTGTTTGTCTCTCTGTCTGTCCGTCATCACTCTACAGGCCAGACGCTTCAGTCGATTTGGCTCAAATTTGGCACATATAGGTACCTTAGGCTAGTGGCATCTCTGGTATACAATATGAGCAAATTTGGTTAATTTGGGGTTCATTCGGGGGTTAAAAAATTAAACTTTATCCAAGATGGTTCAAATTTAACATATAAGTGCCTTTTATGATGGTGGCATCTATTATGGGAGGTGCAATTTCAGCAAATTTGGTTGACCCCCGGGGGGTCATTTTAGGGTCAATTTTTCACGGTTGGATAATTATGCTTAAATAATGGAAAGGACAACGCAAAAATTAAACTTTTTCCAAAACAGTTCAAATTTTGTACAGCGATTACCAGGTCAACTCACAGGCCAAAATAACAAGTTTTTATCATTTTAATCAGCTTGCATCAATACAAAGCTTTCATCGGCGTCTCTAAAGCAGCTTCTTTATTTTTGTTAAATTTTTTAAGTTTATGACGTTTAAGTTCAAATCTTGTTAAGCCAATATTGACTAGCGTGTTTGTCTGTCGTCCGTCTGTCTGACGGATGTCTGTCAAACACTTCAGCCGATTTGGCACATAGATACCTTATGCCACTGGATTCTATGGGATGCAATTTCAGCATTTGGGGATCAAAATTTAAACATTAACCAAATTAGCTTAAATTTTTTATAGCGATACTTGGTTAACTGACAACTCAAAATATCAAAATTGATCGTTATCACAAAGATCTTGTATCAGTACTAAGACTAAGGTTTTCAGCTACGTCTCTATGGCTGCAATTACAACGGGATTATTACACAAAGTATTATAAGTATTATTTTTTTAAAGTAAATAACTCGATTATTGCCTTATGATTATGGAAATAAGTGGAAATTTTCGTGCTTTAACGGATTTGGGTAATAACCAAAAACGCCGTGTTCATTGTTAAACAAGTGATAAAAGAAACGAAAGCGAAAAAATAAACGAAATACACGGCAACCCTAGGTTGTTAATGTCTCGGCATTTTACATATTGACATTGTCATGTTGGTGGCCACTGGTCCTATGTAGCTGAATCGCAAGTAAGGGATCTCAGCCAAATTGCGTTTGTTATTTGTATTTGTACATAATAAAGGTCGCTGGAATTATTACGACTGCGTTATTAATTTTAATTAATTTAATAAATTAATTTATTTCTTCAGGTAGAATATCTTTAGAAAAATAGTTGTGACTACTTTGAATTATACCTTGAATAATAGAGAACAAGAAGGCAAAATTACAACTTTGTCGTCGGACTTCAGACTATTTACTTAATGTAGAATAGGGGACTGTTTCACCATTTTCATATCATTGTTTCGCATTCTTCGTTTCAAAAACACCATGGATTTTTCCCATTTTTAATTTTTAATATCCGTTACATGGGAACATGGTCCGGTGTTAACTGAACCTAAACGAAGATTTTGTATTTAATTTCGCAAGTTACCCTGCAAGCACTGGTGCGGTTGTGTAATTCATCAAAAATATTAACACTTACGTTTTTATTTATTTAAGAAACTAAAAAAGACCGATAAGACAGATTATATAAAGCAGGTATCAAATAATTTTGATGCACAATACAGCACATCACGAGTTTTAGCATGGTTTACTTATTACTTTTTGAGTAATTGATTAATTAATTTTGGTAACGGCTCGGCATACTTTTTAAACTCTTGTATTATGGAATGATCCTGATTATGGAAAGCTCTGACAAGTACAACTTGTCGGAGGTACCGTCTTGGAAATCAGCATAATTGTTGAATACTAATGACGTTAATAAATCAATATCACAATACGACAGCGACACAAGAAGTGAATATTGTTTTTTTTGTTACTTATTTGATCTTCTCGAATAAAAATGTACATAATGTATGATTTGAAAAATATTTATACATTTTAAAAATTAATTCCATAAAAATAAATTCGAAACTTAAATGTTTGGAAACTTTTTTCTGAGGAAAGAACTTGGGTAAGAAAAAATGTCGGGGGCAAAACTGGGAAAGGTTATCCTTCCTAAACATCATTTTCGTTAGTTATTCCTACACCCATCTTTAGCAGGTACAAGCTAGCTTGCAAATTCTTCTCTGTCTTCAAAGTCTGTAATCAATATTTTCTTTTCTTAAACTATAAAGTTTACAGTTTTGTGTTTTTATACGAGTCTAATTTTCTTCCCGTGGCATAACGCATATTTCCAATAACAAAGACCAGCTTAGTACCTGTTAATGAGATGAAACGGCACCTAATGAGTTCTGGGTAAAATTCAGAGTAAAATGTCATGCATGGCGACGGTTGGTTTTGATGGCAGTCGAAATGTTTCACTTGTCAGACAAATATATTAGTTCATGTTTTCCCGTTAAAGATTTTGGAACTTACACCAAGGCTGAAAAGAGTTACTAGATTTAAGTGCTATTAGGTGGTACCTGCTATGGCTTATTATTGTACATATACATACGAGGACATTTCCAATATTTTTGACCGGTCTTCGTTTAGCAATATTATCTCGTGAATTTAAATCACGGTGCGTCAACAGAAAATGTCACCTCGATAGTGCATGTCTAGGGCATTCTAATGATATGCCACTATTGGGTTAAAATGCCCATGGTGAAGAATGCCGGCCTCCAATGTCGAAATCTTGAATTTGCGTTTTTCCCGTTTTTAAAAATTTTGATTCGAGTTAATTGTCGTTATGTATAGGCTTCTCAGGTCAATGAGGTATCTTTATGGATGAACGCCGTCAACGATTAATAATTTTAAATTGACTACGACACTTGATGAACCCAAAACAAATTTATTATCATCATTTTAAAAAATAGTAACTGCTTTTGATTTACGCTGTCAAAACCTTGCTTGTACTAAATCTAAATAAACTAAATCTAATTACTCGCACATTTGAAAATCAAATACCAAATCCCATGCTCCGAAAACCAAATGCTAAATCTCATGCTCAAAATCCCATCTTCTGAGAATCGTAATGCAGACATGGATTTATCACAATTTTTTATTCTAATACATTGGATTTAGCAGTTTATTTTGTAACATGGGATTTCTTTACATGGGATTTACCATTTAATTTTGTTACATGGGATCTTTTAGCATGGGATTTAGCATTTGCGTTTTTAAGCTGTGATTTAGCATTTCATTTTTTAACATGGGATTTAGCGTTCAAAACGGACATTTGTCCGCCTGTGTAAAAATCGAAAACAAAATATAATTAGTATTATAAACAATTGAAATGTTCCCTGCATAGCACCGTAACAGAACAAGATGATTTGTTTCGAAACATCAATAACAACACTTATAACGATTCATAGTGCATAAGGGAATATTCGATACTAGTATCTCTATTATTATGTCCCTATTATTTCAGATGTCCCTAATATTATTATTATGTCGCATTGGTGAAAGTAATTTTTTTGCTCTCATTACAGAACAGTCATCCTTATACGACAACAATCATTACCACGAAGAGTGTCTACGATGCAACTCATGTGGCGTCAATCTGTCTGGAACCAATCAAGTAAGTCAACTGTAAACGACAATGTACAGTTACTATGTAAATTACGATAACCAGAATTTTTTAACAAATATCTGTACAAACCACTATAATGAATGATACGAGCAATTTGAACCCTTTTAAAATATATTACATTTATTTTGCCATGAACAACCAACAAATAAGCCATAATTATTATTATTATATTTCTTGGGAGAAATATCGCTATAGAAAATACAACTTTACATAATTTGCAAACTACACCCCTGTTCGTGTCGTCTTTATTAGACCGTTTTTCAAAGAATGGAAATCTATGTGCTGATATTTTCTTTGACAAAACAAAACCAAGCGGATCTTTTACCATGACCATATTATGCGTCATGTCATTTTGCAGTAAATCTGACATCATTGTATGTAGACGGATCCCTCTTTTTTAACTATCACAATAGGCGAACGCGGTGTAAGAGGTCCTGCCACAAAAATGTAGCAACAACAGCAATGTAATGTAGCGAAAATGTAAAATGTAGCAATGTAATTAATCAGACAGATTGGGAAAATGACATGACGTATCGCAGCTAGGTTCCTTCCTATTATCAGTGCTCCATGCAAGCGCGTAGCCACTCCAGAATTTGTGAAAGGCGCATCAGATATGTTTCTGGTATATTTGTTCAAAATGTTCACTTTTATTACCCAAGTGTAAAGTACTGGATGCAGTTTCAGCAAATTTGGTCAACCCCGGGGGTCATTTTGGGGGTCAAAAGTTAAGCGTTATCCAAATTAGCTCAAATTTTGTGCAGCGATACCAGGTCAACTAAGAACTGGCAAGCCAAAATATCAAGTTTTTATTAATCCAATCATCTTGTATAAATACAAAGCTTTCATATACGTCTATATATACGTATGTGTACGTATGGCTCCCACAGGTCTTCAAAAGCATCGACTACACATTTACTGTGGAATTGGTGAGGGGTTTGGAGGAGTTTTGATTACAAATCAAGTGATCACTTCGTCAGTTTACGTTTGTAGGTTTATTATTGCTATTCATAATTTAAATGCCATGTTAATAAAGTAGAGATGAAACTCATCAGGTTTTAAGCCTACATGCAATAATTTGTAGTAAGAACTGGTACCAAACCAATAATAAATTAAAAAATTATGCAACTTTTGATTATAAACTAGGTTTCATTCACCAATTTTTATTCTTATTAAATTGAATAATGTAAATAAGCTCTAATCAAACTCGCCATAGTAGTCCCAATATAGCCTTCTGAAAATAAAAAAGTTTGATAAACGGGAGATGGTTTCTCATCTATAATATTTGTCCCACTTATTGACATATTTGGGCGAAATTCCATGAGTTGCCGTAAGACTTTATATCTTATGATGATACCATATCCCATTTTAACATAAATAATAATCTCGAAAATTCCACTGTTTTCTTTGTGTAGAAACGGGCACGCCGTTTCAAGAATCAGATTTTGTGTGATCTACACTTTGCCGACGTCGCTCTGATGGAGTGTTCCGATTTTATGAACCAACTTCGCTCTTTCAAGCCACAAAGCTTGGGATGTGCAGTGGCAAGACGAAAATCTTCTACTACGCTTATCTTTCCTTTACCACCACAAGCTTGTTCAGGTGTGTCGAAGTTTTTTTCTTAAAAGATTTGAAAGTTGGAACAGAGTGTGGTATGTCCTTGCTCGTTTTGTTAATCATTTCAGATGAATTTTGCGAGGAATATCCTCATCAGTTGATTCCGACGCCAGGTTACTGGATAGAGTGTTCCAGACAAAAAATAACGAATCTCAGTCAGAACATTTGGGACGAATCTGAGTCAGGTAAGTTATCGTTTTATATTCGTGCTCATAGGAAAGAAATGAGAGAAAATGAATACTATTATTCTATGCACACGCTATTGTTAATGTTAATCTGTATTAGTATTATGCATGTTGGTTGATAGTAGGTAGTGGGAATGGGAATGTATCTCTGCCTTATGATTTGAATATTGTCGAATATAAATGTCTTTATTCCTGTGAGAGGAAGAGATAGTGTATTTTCCATGAAAAATTTTTCCTTATGGTTTTTATATCGATCTTGGTATGAAATGTAGCCAACAATTTTTAGGCAACCTCACTGTGCTTGACAAGTTAGACATTCCATAAAAATTCTCATTGCTTTTTCGTCTGAACGAATTTACCATCGCATTTACGTGTCAGAGGAAAAGAGAAAGTTGGGCAAGACAGAAATAATATGAGCGAAAAATGATGTTCACCGTTTGATTGAACTTTTACTACGTACTCCTGATCACTTGATTACAGTAGATTTTCAAGAAAAGGAAGAGGATTCAAAGGACGAGGAAGACGAAGTTGAGGAGGAGGATATTGACGAAGAGGATGAAGAAAATGAAGACAGAGATGACGTCGACTCTGGAACAACAAAAAGAATGCACAGAAAACGGAGGAACAATGCGAACATACAGGTAACTGAAATGGTAGTAGATCCTAGTCAGTCAATAATATGGTATGGTGTGAAAGGAAAAATAATTGCTTTTACGAATAACATAGGGATAGAAATGAAATTAATATAATGATCTTGTAAGATAAAAAATGTTTTTTATTAATGAGGGAAAATGAAGTATTTTAAACGTTCAAGAAGCACGTGATATCTAGCTCTTTTCTAGAAAATCTCTTAGACGTTTATAGTGTTGCATGGCCGCTAACTTTTTCAAATCAGTTGTCTGTTTATCAGTCTTCTTCGGTTCGGTACCTCGTATTTTTTTAAATGCACAACCAGGACCATGTGTGTGGTTAGTGTGGTATATTCATATTCACTGTGGAAATTTTAACATACGGGTATATGTAAGTTCTATATGAGAACAAACGATTGCCCAGGGGATTACAAATTTCAAAAAAATTGGTTCCGCCACATCGTTTATGTCAGGGCATATTTTGTTCACAAGTTTCAGCAATTGTACGTTTTGATTATTTTATTGTGCATTATTGTTTGTCTAAGTTTTTATTAAATTCACGCACCAAGCCTTTTTACCCGTGGTAGCACAACCAGAGTTTGAAAGATGTGGCAGGATCAATCAATCAATCGCCACCCGTTCCCATGCTCCTGTAGCCCTGAAACATTGCAGACAAATTATCATCACTATTGTGCATGAACAAATTAATGTTATACATAATTGTCAATTTAATATTCAATATTGCAAGCATGAGCTGAGTGAATATTTTATGCAAAGCAAATGGGTAAAATATGTGTGAATAAATGCAGCATAAAAACCAAAAATATTAATTAAAATATACATGATGCGTGCGTCATTCAGTATGTTGTGACACACTTTTGATGACATGCATCTCGTCATGCTATTTTATTCAGCCGCTAAAATGCATATATTCTGATAGAGAAGACTTTGGGATCTCTAACGATATGCTACTCAAGGGTTGACATGCACTAGATGAAGAACGTCAATGTCCCGATTTTGATACCTGGAATTTACGTTCGTTTTTCAATGTTATTTCCTAATCATGGACTCTCTATAAATAGGTACTACTAAACAGCGACAGATATCTGTAAATGAAAATTTAGAAATGCATAGAAAACCAATCCAGTTGAAGTTGTACTTGAAATTTTGGGGTTAACAATTTTGCCCGGCATTCTTCACCAGAGCCATCGTAGCGTCGAAGTATCATATCAATAGAAATCGTAGAGTCTCCTCTATCTCAAAATGTACACTTCACTTCAACGTTTGCTTGAAAACTGGTGACGAGATAAACGTTATTAAAAGTGAGTCACTACATACTGAACGACCTACGTATATTCGTATGTATGTACTAATTACAATTTTTAAAGAAAATAATCCATATATTTCAGTTCATAAAGCCAAATTTATGCAAATTAACATGAAACTACATAACATTGTTTCAATAACATTTTAAAAATTCGTTTCCAAATTTTGTATTTTAAATCGGGTGCGGCGTTCTAGAATCTTTGAAACCTATTTGTTCAAACTTTTTATGTAGTAATTCTCAAATCAGTCAGTGGTTATGACTAGCTGTCTTTAAGTCTTTCCGATGTTGAAAAGTCCATAAAATTTGTAAATATGTAAACCAGTTAAATCCATAAAATATGTATCATTTAAGAAATACAAATTTTCCCAAAATTTGCACACAACGAAGTGTGCATAGTTGACACATTTTTTTGACCAGTCTGTCAGTACCATCAGTGACACGAGATTTCCCTACGACTGGTCATTAGAACCTACTTATTGCTTGTAAATTCAAAAATAAAATGAGAATTGCGTTTTTTTAAATTTTAGTTTACGTAATTTATTAGCGAGACAAACAGCTATTTAAACCTACACGAGCACAGAAAGAAAATTTTTAAGAGGGAAACCCAATGACAGAAACTTGTCCATAAACAATTTTTTATCTGTTTAATTGTTGCTAATGTTGTCGTAATTCCAAGTTTTCCAAGGATTGGAAGCCTGCAAGTTAAACACAAGCATTACATTAGGTTTACGAAGGTTATTTACATCTAATACTGTTATACACACTCTGGATACCCAAGTCAAAGGACATTATTTATTAATCACAATGACCCTAGTACTGTACCGGTACTGTACTGTACGAAAGTTATGAATGAACCTTCGCCAAATAAAAGACCTAAAGACACTTGAGAATTAAGCCTACTAAGATTACTAATACAATTTCAGAGACAAAACGAAACGCAATCATTGTCCATAAACAGGCTAAAAACATTGGTTTTCATAAACAAAATAGAAATTCTCGAATTTTAAGAACAAGACGTAGAAAATAATGTATTGTGAAACTCACTTTTATAAATAAAATAATACTGCAGTGATTTATTTTTGAACTGGATAAGGTCACTTCAAAACATGTCGTTCGTTGTGCTCTATTCGTACAGGTATCGGAAGAAGAGGAAGACCGACTTCCGCGTATCTGTGAGCCAACGAAGACGTCAATCGAGGAACAATGGGAAAAGAATGGAGGCTTCGAGTTAACTTCAGTCGAACAGGAGACATATGAAAAATACTTTTTCGGGACAGAGCACTGGAATTACTTTACAAATGATGAGGATCTAGGACCTGTCATCCTTTCGCTCAAGCAAGAAACACTTAATGGCAGGGACCAATTCAGGTTTGTCCAGTTTTTAAAATTATTGGTTATGGAGCAAAAGAGAAATTTAAACAGAATTAGTTTTTGATCAATTTGATGGCATATGCAAGTTCTCTCTTACGGATATGTATTTACGAACTCGTTCAGTCGTTCGCTCCATTTGGTATAGTATGTGTTTTACTGACATTGGAAGAGCGGAACCTGTTACAAGAGCGATTTCCCTCATATTCTCGGATATCATTACTCTTATCAAGATAAGTTTTGGTGAAAATCCCTACGTTACAACGGTTTACTATTTACGAAATGTCGTCAAAATATTTTTTATGCGGAAATTTCTATGGAAATTCTATGAGATTTGACATGGAGAAATGGCACTGTGCTAATTTTTTTTAATAATTTTTTTCATGACAAGCAAAAATGTTCCAAAATCATATTTGGAACGTGAAAATATTAAAAAATCGTAAATTGTGAGCTGTTAAGGCTAATATGCTTGTCTGGCAGTGTTTTGTAACCATATTTACCTAGTAACCATTGTTACCCGAGGATTATCACCAACACTTATCTTGATAAGGGTAATGGTATCCGAGAATATGAGGGAAATCGCTCTTGTACAGGTTCCGGTCTCCCATCGTAAGTTATTAACTTTAGTTTGCGAAGCAAGTGAACAAAGTTATTGTCTTGGATATCCTGTATGTGTGATTGTGTGTTTCTCAGTTTGAAGAATACTACTAAACTACTCAACCAATTGACTCCAAACTTGGCACACATGCATTATGCAGGTCAATAGTTTTTCTGAAGATGATTTTCAGCCAAATTGGATAAAGCCAACCGTTAGAAACCGTTACAACTTCATTATAGTAACATACGGCATGCAATATATCATTCGACTCGTCTCAGCATAAAAAACAATTTGTGACACATTTTCACCCAAATTTCGTAACGGAAACCGTTAGAAACCGTTTAACTTCAAAAATTTATATGGACATGCAATATATCATTCTAGTCGTCTTACTAACCCTCATATGACGAAATAAATCGGCAATCCTACAATTCGTTCGGATGTCACGTTTCTCTAGTTGGTTCCAATAACGATCTATAGTCTTAAACGTTCTAAACTAGTTTATTTATGATTAACAAGCGGATAGTGTCGAAATAAAGTTTATATACTCCTATTTATACTTGCTTTATACTTGCTGTGTAAATAAAAACATGTTCTATTCCAGAATATTGGTGCGAGCAATTAGCTATACGGTTCATGGACTGATTCCAGCATCGTGCGTCTTTGCTGATAGGTACAACAGGGAAGAGGTAGTAAGGTCACTCGGAAAGGAAATAAACCTGAATCCTCCACTAACGCTTGGACAACTTCCAGACACGCCGGAAGAGTTGCTGAAGCTTGATCAGGTACAGTGAAGCTTTAAAGGCCTTATGGATTACAGGATAGGGCAATTCCCTTTTGTCATTGTCGTCCATAGCTCCGTCGGCCCTGTGAAAGTTATAGTTTAATTTTGTATGTCAGAAAGAATTGCGTTTGTGTAGGTTTTAAAGTTTAACGGAAGTCCTTATTTTTAATAATATTATTAAAACTTTTACAAATACAAATGTTTTTCCTAAGAAACAAGATAACTTTTTTTTAACAAATTGTTTTATTAAGATTTATTTGCCAAGCTTTCGAATGCAACAGCAATTCTCCATCGGGGTACAGCAACAATCGAGAAGAGAGAAAGAAAGAGAATCGAGAAGCATCCAGTCATAAAGTCGTGGTAACAGAATCTTCCTCTATCTGGAAATTTTGTGGGGTGGGTTGAGAGTGAGAAAAAGACGGGAAGATTCACATCTAAAGTGGCGAATTCGAAAAAAACACTGGGAGGGTGGGGTTTACATAAACAATACATAGTTTCCCTGTTTGGTGCATAGAGCTGGTGGAACCATAATAACTTCAATTTTCAAAAAAAAATGGTTCTGGAAATGGGGAAAACGGGAGCTGTGGAAATTGCTACCATTCCCTTTGATATAGACGGTCCTTTTCAAGCTTTTTCGTCGTCGTCATGCTTCTGTTTACGCACGTAAAAACATTTCTACCATCATTCATCGTTCTTGCAATTCTTAGCTGTTTCCCCAAAAACATGCATAGATTTTTCTGCTGAGCTGACGAGGTATGTATTATATGTATATGTAGTAATAAGAGTATTCTTCCTCTTATCATCGGTAGCAGATAGTTGATAGTTACTTATAATGGGAATGGCGACCAGAGAATCATTCTTGATTATGAGATGTCACTCCATTTATGTGTGTAATATGTGGATGGTTTGGTGTTGTTAATGAAGGCAGCAATTTATTACCGATGAAAGATATTTCATATAGCACTGATTTTAGCGTGTTTGTCTGTCCGTCCATCAGTCCGTCATCACTGTACAGGCCAGTCGTTTCAGCCGAATTGGCTCAAATTTGGAACACAGGCACCTTAGTGGTTAGTGGAATCTCTGGGATATAATTTGAGTAAATTTGGTCAACCCCGGGGGGCATTTCGGGGGTGCAAAATTAGACTTTAACCGAAATGGCTCAAATTTTGCAAACAAGTGCCATAGGTTAGGGGCATCTCTGGGGTGCAATTTCAGCAAATTTGGTTAACTTTGGTCATTTTGGGGGTCAAAAATTAAACTGTATACAAATTAGCTCAAATTTTTTATAGCGATACCAGGTCAACTGAAATGCCAAAATATCAAGTCTATAGCAATTCAATCAGCATGTAACAACACAACGAATTTCATGTGCGTCTCTATAGCTGAGATTATGCCGGTTTATTTGAGTATGTAGTATGTTCCGGCTGAACCGAGCATAGATATTAAAATGTCATTCTCCATTCTTTCCGTTCTGAAAATTATGGGTTATGTTATGGTTTGGCTTAGCTGTTAGCGACAACGTAATTGAATTCGTAGACTAGGGCATTCTAGTTCCAACTATATAATATTCTCTTTTCTGCCGACCGTCTCCTTACAACGAAGCAATGCAATTTATATTTATGCCTCTTGTGGCTCTGCGTTCACTTCTTGTTTCTGTTCCGTATCCGCATCTTTGTTTATGAAAAAGAAAATGTGAAGATAGTGAGCGTAAGTGGTAATTCATCGAAGGAGCTGTAAGAATGATTTAATGACGTCATAGTTGGAATAAGATCGTTCCTATTTGTGTCATTGGATGACATTACTGTCATAAAGTCAACGACAATGGGTGAAAATAAAGGGAGAAAGCTGGAAAGTGAAAGCGACAGTGCCGTGTGTGTACCTCCTTACCGACCGATGATGATAATGCTGTACTTTATAAGATGAATTGGTTGTAAGTGATGGCTGAAACGTAATAAAGATAAAAGGAAACTTTTTTTGTTTGTTTATTTAGTATAATTTGTGTTTTCTTGTCGCTGCTTTGCCTTTTGAAAACAGCATTGGTACTTTGGTTCAGCTGTTATGTGGAGGTGTATCATTTCGTGTTTTGTATTGTTACTAACGAGGTAACATTTTCTCAGGTTGTCCGACGTGGATTTGCCTCACATTCTAGTCAACTATTACTCTAATGGAGTTAAGCCTTCATGATAAATTTCAGGTTTCAACGGTCAGTTTTAAAAAAAAAATCGAAAAAATGGATTTTTCCAACCACATTTTTATGGAATGCTTGTGGAATTTAACATGGGAAAACGGAAGTGAGTACTGGTGAAGACTTAACTCCATTAGAGTAAAAGTTGAACCAGATTATGAGGTAAATCTAACGTCGGACAACCTCCGATGTTCCCTCGTAATAGCCATAGCTGCATACACATCTTACTTCATTATTATGCAGATGAAAAATATTTCATTTTCATCTAATATTGGTTTTAGCGTATTTGTCTGTCTGTCCGTCATCGCTCTACAGGCCTGATGCTTCAGCCGGTTTGGCTCAAATTTAGTACACAGGTACCTTAGGATAGTTGCATCTCTGGGATATGATTTGAGCAAATTTGATCAACCCCTGAGGGGTCATTAGGGCGGGGGATGGGGGGGGGAATCAAAATTTAAACTTTGTCCAAATAAGCTAAAATTTTGTAAAGCGATGCTAGGTCAAATGGCAAGCGAAAATATCAAGTCTTTATCAAATCAACCAACTTTTATCTGAGTTTCTATAGCTACATTTAAGCCTTAAGCTGGTTGTTTAAATATTAATGACAAAAAATAAAAGCATTTAAAAGCATTTGATTCGCTTCTATATAATAAGGAAATAATTATTTTTCCAGCGCGACGCTACGAGAGTAATGTTGTAATAAAATGATGTCGTTATCGTAACTTGTAGCCTGCAAAGATTTCGTTATCGATCTATTAATCTTTTAACCGTTGTTACGGTTGAATTCCCTCTTCAAGCGTGTCATATTCATTTGGATGAGAGAAACGAAGCGAATATTATGTTTGCTTCTTATGACTTAGTTCCTCATACCCAAGTGAATAGTTTAGAAACAAATAGAAGGGCGTGTGCATAATAATATACACGCCAACAATAAGAGCTGGGGACACACCAAGCCATTGCATTGGGCGCACTTTATAGTTTAGTTTTGAAATTGGGGTGGAGTGAGTTGAGCACATCTGCTCGTCTTCCGTTTTCCTAAAATATACTAAAGGAAGCTAACACATGTACAGACGATCAAAAATACCCAAGCACGAGCATTGGATATTTTATTTCCTCCTTGGAGGCCTATTATTTCCACGCCAGTGGACAAGCTGCCAAACGGTTGAAACCATTCCAGGAGTTTTGTGAATAAAGCTCATGAAGACTACTTTTGGGTATAGGCTTTTATATTATGGCTTGTCGTCATGCTAGTCGTATGTCCACAAAGTTTGAAGGGGTCATTCATTTCTGATGTTATCAATGCTTACTACTTAATATATATTATATCGTTGCTGCGTTTTCTATGAAAGGTCCTTGCGATTTTCAAAACGGGAGGACCTATCAACGAAATAGCAGTAAATGTAATAGCTGCCTGTCTACTAATCAGAAATGAAAGACCCGTTAAACTCTAATTTAGCATATAAACGCATGGCGACTAGTCATAATAAACCTACAAAATAATAGTAGCAAAGTGGCGAAGTAAACCCCCTCCAATTGCATAGGGTGTTAAATAAACGCTAAAAATAATGTTGTTTCAAGACTAATACTTTTAAAGGGGAATTGATTAAATGGGTTGATGATGTAAGATGTGTCTAGTAGATTCATAGTTATAGATCTATTCAATAAGAATTGTTTCTTTTTTCAACCAGAAGCTAAAATAATATAAAATAAAAAAAACAAAGTCCTCGGTAACTCACGGTAATTAATTTGCATTAACTATTGTTAAAATAAAAATTGAGGAAGAACAAATTTCGTTAAATTAACAAGGGCTTGGGCTAGCAAAAACTTGGCTATTTTTGATTTAACATAGACAGGCATATTCTTCCTCGTTATTGAGTTGAAAGTTCAGGTGTAACTTCCTTCCCACGTATTTTTGTATTCTTCCTCAATTTTTATTTTAACATGAGCAGGCATATTCTTCCTCGTTATTGAGTTGGGAGTTGAGGTGTAACTTTCTTTCCATGTATTTTTCTGTATTCTTCCTCAATTTTAATTTAACATTGGAAGGTTGCCATATGCCATTTGCTTCCATCCTACCTATTTCCACAAATATAAATACCTTTAATGTTGGTTGCACATTTTGTCATTCCTGTTACCAGGGCGCAATGTTTCGGGAATGGATGTTGACAAAAATTGTGAATGGGGAAAGAGCATCCTACTCTGCACCCAAATTTGCCAGAATGCAAGAACGTACACGCAGTCAAATGTTGGAGGACATTGTGGCCAACTTGCAAAACCATGCAGAAACCGGTCAAATTCCCAAGCCCTACAGAAGAGGTTCATGGCGACCAATTGGCCACATGAGACCTTCAAGTCCATTGCTTGATTCTGTTCGGGACCAGTTCGAAGGTAAGTGTTACCATCGTATTAAAACAGAGATGAACCACCTCCTGTTATTTAGCCGCATGCAGAGGTCAGGTAGGGGGTGGAAATACCCAAAAAGTTGTCGGACCCAAATCTGATAAGGATTATAAAGTTGATAGAAGCGTTTGATTGGGCTCACCAGCAGGTTATGACCAGTTAGCGAAGGACTTTACTAAATACTTCCTGAATACGGAGGATCCCGAACTCACGCTTTTTGACGTGTTTTTCCTTGTCGGACAAGGAAAGCAGAAGCAGAAGTTGTTTGGAGTACGAGCCATTCTTGGGGTACGATCGCGCGTGTTTCAGGAAATGCTGTATGGAATATCCACAGGGTTTGGGAGTCCTCAAGTTCCTGTAGCAGAGCTTTTAGCAAGAGCCGTGCCTACTCTGCACTCACCTCAAAAACCAAAATCAAATTTTCTTCAGGTCCCAGATATAGAGAGTCCACGGTAAGTAGAGCAAAACGATAACCATAAACAAGTATTTGACGCCAAGTGATAGTGATAGGCTTTTATTTCGTGTACCAGATGTCTAAAAAATTGCCTAAGTACATATCTGCATAAGGACAGAAAGACAAAGTCAAAATCGCATAAGCCATGTGGGACAAAATGTCTAACTTCTTTATTTCGTAACAATAACATTTTTGTGGTAAAATATAAAAGTACACAAAGAAACTGGCCTTTCGTCATATTACTTATCAATATCACAATACTCAAACATACACAAAGCAATTGCATTCAAGTAATCAACTGTTCCTATGGAAGAATCATAATGAGGTACTATCTTTGTAATCGTTCGTCCAACCGAACCGACGGTAGTTTGGTCTGTACCTAGTCCTGTCTTTATTCTTATAACTTTTTCCCCCAAAACTTCTACTCTGCATACTATTCATTTTGTGATGCCAACCTTCGACATGATTGTTTGTCATTGTTTGAAGGTACCTTTTTTATGAAACGATCATAGCAATTCCAAAAGTGTATTGGAAAGTATTGTTACCTCCCAAAAATCTCCTATGTAGCTATTGCAAAAGTAGTCAATCATTATTCACGTATGATGCCTGGATTTCTCCAGTACTGGATACTTTCCCAGTCGATGGCGAATTGTTTTTGTTTGGAATATGATTGTGGGAATTTGATGATATCTTAAAACTTGTCGTATGTGCAAATATCATGATTAAACCCGTTAATAATTACACCGGTGTATATACATCCTTTGATCTACGGGTGGAATCGTGTAACTATTAATCAGGTCTAAGTCAGGTTTACGACTGCTAAAAGCAGTCTTAAATTCG
>JAHZNB010004574.1:0-10295 GCA_027744295.1 Callyntrura guangdongensis
ATTGCTTTGTGTCCAGCCTTCCCTACCCTTCCAATCTTTCTTTCGGAATAGAACCAACTATCTGATGCGACGGTTATATTTTTTTTACAAGAGGGTAACAATAATGTAACGAGTCAGTTTAGAATGGTTGCCTTTGTTCCGAGAAAGCTCGCCGTGACGTTCCTCGTTGTCTCCTATCTTCTCCTTGTCTCCACTCCGGTGAGAAGAACATCCGTTTTGGGGGTTTTTCATAGGAGAGAGAGAGAAGGAGAGTGAGTTTCATTACGCAGTGCACCAACGTGAGAGAAAAAAGAACCCAAGTAAAATTTTCCACTCCTGGTCTTTAATTTTCTCATATTGTCTACCCACCTTGTTACCTTAACTAGCTGATGAGAGAATGTTGTTTTGCTGACTTTGTCAGTTTTTAAAGCGTCATCTTCAATTTCAAGGGAGAAAAGGTATTACATGTAAAGTAGGTATACTGTCACGGCCATCATCATTATCCTGACAATAAGTGGAATGACATTGAATTTACTTTCAACAAATAGAATCGAGAAGGAGGACGTAGTAGTAGTAGTAAAAAAAATTTGATCAAGAGAAAATGAGATTTTCGTCCACATGGTCTCTTTTCAAAAGCCTTTCTACAGGTCCTACATTTCTATCTCTCCTGCTAAAGGTGCTTTTTTCTTCATTGTAGATATTCTCAACAGCACTTTCATTTTGGGTTATCGAACTCTCACAAGTATAGTAACAGAAGGATCTCTCTGGCAAAAAGAGAGAAAAAGAAGACGAGAGATATGAACGAGTGCATCATTGCTCATTGCAAAAAAAACGAGAAAAATTCACACAAAAGCAGCACTTGGAAAACTAGCTGGGAAGTAGGATGAAGGGAAACCTATAGGTGATAAGGATCTGGTTGATTATAACGAAAGTAGTGGAACGATGTCATACTTTGTCGTCGCTTGTTACTGTTATAAACTTGACTTGTTCAAAAATGATTGCATCGTTATCATCATCATCGTCGTCGTTGTCGTGATCCATTGAAGCGTTTCTCTGATTGCTAGAGTGGGCTGCTCAGGTGGAAGAATTAAAAGTAAACTGTAGAAAATGTAGAAATTCAGAACCACTTGGAAATAGCACAATGTGTGCACAAGCAAAGAAAACAGGTTATCTCTTACATGTGAAGAGAAAGGTTCCTCGTGCCTCTTCATACACGGGTAGGGCATGTGCCTACTACGATGATACTCCCCAAGCCGAGCCTTGGGCCGTTTTTCGTGTAAGGTAACCTTACCCCGTGAGTTTTCATCTTTCTGTTTGTGGACCTTTCTATTGTTTCACTCACCCGGGTTCCGACAACAACGGCGGCGAGAGCAGAACCATCCAAGAAAATTCAGAAGGAATGATGATGATTTTAGATTAAATTGACTTTGCCACTTTTCCGCCACGACTACAACTGCAACAATTATTTTGCTTGGGTGCTGGTGTGAAGAGGAAAATGGGTGGTGCTAGTACTGCTTTACTTGTGAGAATACCACTGGTAGCTTGACAATGGTATGTCGTCGGAAGAGTGAGTTACGCTACGTCACGTCGCCGTCGTCGTTGTCACACACGGAAATATCGTCTTTCTGCTTGAATGCTTGAACGGTGTGCTGGTTGTATTTCAGTTTGTACGGTAAATCCAAGTCTTGTTCGGTAAACCTTGATTTACGTCAGTTCCGCTGCTGTTACACTGCTTTGTCTCTGCGGAAAATGCATCCTTGTCTGTCTTGCTTGCTTACCAGAGAGAAATTCTCAACTTGGACAAAATTGTCTGAATTGTAGATTATCTGACCTCAGAGAAATGCAAGGAAAACAACAGGGTGCGCTGATGGTATTCGTACAAAAAAATCGATTTTCTATTAAAGTTGTACAAATGTTTACTGTTCGAGCAACCAAAACAAGTGTAACGTTAATTTTATGAAGAAACTCAAAGATTACATAATTAAGTAAAAATTTTAAATAGTCAATTTCAACCAATTTGCTAAGTTTTATTTTATTTTCTTGTCTTTGTAGGTTCAATAGCTGTAATTTGGGAGGACTGGTGGACGTATGATGGTATATCGGGTAAGTGCATCATTTATCCAAATATATTCTATATTAACACCAACCGATCACGAAGGTTTATACGTATTATGCCCAGTTTATTCCAATATTGTTCGGGAAAGGAAAAATACGATACTTTTTGAATTCAGCGGTTTTAAATCCAGTACGCAACAACGTTTTCAATGCAATCAAATGTGGCACCACACGCTTTGTTCACTAAGAGTTAGAAGTCTAAAAAGGGAAAAAGTCTAACTATACTACTCGCTGCCGATGACGACGATGGAAACTTAGAGATCCCAATTTAAAAAGACAAGTGAAGGCATTCAACAGAAAATCACATAATTCTCTCTCTTTCGGTGCGGTTGACTGACTAGTTAACAAGGTTTCTATCCTGGCGACTTTAGCCTTTCTTGCCAGTATCCCCCTCCAACTACTGCAAAAGCCCGCAGATAAATTAGACACATGCCCCAAAAATCCCCACCGTGAACCCGTATTTATGTATGTATCTCTGGTATCATCCTAAAGAAAGCCTTTGTCTCGACGCATTGGCAAAGCTAAAAGAATCTAAATCGTCTCTGTCTCTTTTGCAGTTATTGTTGTTCCGTTTTTTTTTCTAGTTTGTACTTCCTGTTTTATATCCCGGGTACGTTGCCTTCGTTTTTTTCTTGTGCTCACTGTTTAAATCATAAACGATACTGTTACTTATTCTTTTTACCAAGCATCATGAGAGAGAGAAAAAAAGAAGACGAATTAGTTGTGGTGGTAGGTACAAGTACACAAAATAAATTTCTCTGACTCCAACGGAGCTGAAAACTAACCTGATTAGAAATGCACGACACGTTTATGCCTTCCTCTTCCTCAGACTCTCTCTCTCTCTCTCTCTCTTTCCCCTTCTCCTCGCTTTCTTTCTTTGTCGCTGTACCATTAGACGTACCAAAAACAGGAATTAACTGGAACCATGGATCTGTGACTCATGGGTCTCCTGCTGTTTGAAACCTTAACACATGTCAGCATCATCAACCCCCGCCTTTTCATATTGTAGCGATGGTGGCAGGAGTTTAGCCCGTTTTCAAACGTCCAGCAGGACAAGAATAAGAATCATTTTTTGGAGATGAGGAGGAGGACGATGATGATGATGATGGTAATCTAATCCAAAATCTAGACCCAACAGCCCGGCAAATACCAACATCTACCCCTTGGTTTCCTGTCTCAATACACCATCCCTACTACCATTCCACGTGCATTTTTTTCTATCCCTAACGACATCCTTGTTCTTGGTTCCGTTCCCCAAAACTCGGTCCAATCATATTTTTTGTTAGAGAAATAACAATAATAAAAACAACAAAAAATATTTTAATGGATGAATCTTTTTCAACGTCTTACGTTTTTTTAAAGGAAAAAGTTAGCTTCATTGACTATTTTTTGCCGTTCTGTGTGGAAATCTTCATTCCGTTTACTTTCACCATGTTCTGCTTGTCGTTTCGTTTCATGCATTTTTTTCTTTTTTTGTTCACTTTTCAACAAAAGAAAGAAAAGAGAACAATCCGTTTACTTTCGCCATGTTCTGCTTGTCGTTTCGTTTCATGCATTTTTTTCTTTTTTTGTTCACTTTTCAACAAAAGAAAGAAAAGAGAACAAAAAGGGGGTCCGACAAATACTACCACCGCCGCTGCCACATACGAATTTTGATGATGATGACGAGGATACCATTGCTTTGCTCTGTTCCATTCTCAAGATGCAAACAGCATTACAGAACAACATATCTTGCCATTTTCTCTTTTACTTTTCTTCAACTCAACTTGTTATCCTTCCTATTCCTCTTCTTCCTTTTTTACTTTTACTCAAGCTAAATTTACTACACTTTGGGGACGCATTCCAGAAAATAGCTCTTTTTCCTTCTTCCTATCATCCCACCAAACTAGCATAATAATAATAAGTATTAGAACCGGCAGTGGCAGAGGAGGTAGTAGTTATACTTGCCGCCTACTATTCTCCACCAGACAGGCAGGAAATAAGTCTCTCCTCTTCTCCCTCTCTCTCTTCTTTCTTCATCAGAAAGAGTCAGTCAAACAAGTAAACTTGCTACTTTTTTTTCTTCAGCTCGCTTTCGTAACTTTGTTTCTCTAGAAACATTCTTGATAATAAAGAGATTCTTCTCGTGCATTGCATCCCCCACTACCGGAAAAAAGTCACCGGAGCAATGAACGGAACAAGGAGCCGGGCATGCCGGCAGAAAGGCAAGGAGAGAGAGAAAGAGCGTGAGAAATCATTATTCATTAAGAATTTCGGATTAGCCTCTTCTATTGTAAGAACAATTAGTTTCTCCGTTTTTCTCAGAAACAGTTGAGACTAAAAAGTTGACCAGAAATTTGGAGTGCGTACACGGATTTTCAAAAGGGGTTTTTATTAACGACTTTGCTCTTGTCCTTGACAGGTCCAGCCTTTTGGGGACTTATAAATCCTGATTGGAGCCTTTGCCACAAGGGTCATCGACAATCCCCTATAAACTTGGAACCTACCAAACTCCTCTACGACCCAAACCTCAGGCCAATTCATATTGATAAAGACAGGGTAAGTTTTTAAAATGAAAGAATAATATTTTGTCCGCTGCAATGCCAAATTCGTACCAGTCGTACCTCAAGAAACTGATTGAAACTGGTTGGGTATCACCGTATCATAATGAAAGTGGGGTTTATGATGCTACGATTATTAGGGTCAATTTGTTCCTTTTTTTAAGATATCAACCCTACTCTTCCAATCTATCGAAAGAATGTATCTTCCGATAAAAAATTCATTTACGACTTGTCAACAGGGTGGAGCTGCTCACAGTTACAGGTTCTACTTATCATCGGAGAAACGTTAATCCCAGTAAAATAGCAAAGCAAGTTGAAAACGGGGAAATATTTATGTACATACGCGTAGAAATGCGTGAACGCACTTGAATGTATGCAGAGCTTACGTAAATAAAAATACGCAATGAGACAAAAGTGCATCATCTCTGGGAGAAGAAGATATAAATTCCTAATACAACTTTGGAAAATGCACTATTTAGTTTTATTTAGGTATCGGGTAGCAACCTAGTCAGATTATGCTTAGCAGTTTATGTACATGTGAATTATGAATGACCCCTCTTACCATTATCATCATTATTACTGCTAGGATTATTACTATTACTATACCGCTACTACTACTATTATTACTGTTGTTGCTGCACATCGCGTGTTTAAGTTTTTAGAGATTCCTTTTCCCTTTCTAAAAGAATGGAGGAACGAATGGTGCCATTTTCCGTGCCACTAGCGGGGGCAGACAGACTCAGGTAGACTAGAAAATGGTCAATATCCATTTCACAGTAATAATCCGTCATAGAGTAAGAGGGGAAAAATCAAGAAGAGCAAAAGGTGATGACGGTGATATACCAGGAGGCCGATCATTTACGTTATTATTGTCAATAATGGGATGATGAAATGAAAAAGCGGAGGCAGTTGGGGTTCCATGTGGAGGGAGAGAGAATGAATGGCGGAAAACAATAATATGCACTACTACTAATACCACTTCTATGTACGAATATCGGAAAGACTAATGGCGTGCTGACATTAAGCCCATTAGAGATTGAGTGAGATTCGGATTTTGCTGAGTTGTGTTCTGTTTTCTTTTTTTGGGTGCATTCTCTCTCTCTCTCTCCCTCCATTTGTCTGTTTATCTTTGTGTACGTTCGTATTTGATTTCGACGAATCATAGAATTTCGGAGAATAGCCAATGATAAAAATATATATCGGACTGCGAGTAGGAAAAATAGGAATGGTAGCGGTGCTGGTTGGTGTATGGCAAAGTCATTCACAGATTACATTACCATTTTATTGCCCTTTTTGTCCTATTTTATTTTGGAGTTTGTTTTGGAACAACAAACAAGGCTAATGGAAACAAGGTGGTTACTACTCGACGTACACGATATATAACAGCTTTTGATGTGAAAATGGGGAAGAAATGATAAATGGATTGGTTTTATATTTTTATGTATGTGTGTATGTGTTGATGTTGTTGTTTGCCTTTTACAGGTGAACGGGATAATGACAAATACGGGGCACAGTGTGATATTCTACACTGGCAACTGGGATGAGGAAAACGGTTCCGGTGGCATTGATTCCGAGTCCACCTTAGGCGGACTAGGAGGTGTGCGAGGCATCTCAGACACGGGTTTTCTTGGAGGTGGTGGTCTTGGAGGTGTGGGAGGTTCGGGTGGTAACGGTGGTGGTCCTCTGGGTTTAGGTGGTGTGGGCTCCAGCGGTGGTTCTAATGGAGGAATGTCTGGCTCTGGTGGCCAGCAACCGAAAACATTGGTCAACATCACGGGAGGTCCACTCTCGTACCGATACCAGTTCCACGAAATCCATATTCACTACGGAATGCGGGATGAAGCCGGATCTGAACATACCGTTGATGGATATGCCTTTCCGGCTGAGGTGAGTGAACACTGAACAGTATCCAAATTTGCCAGGGGTACAAAAACCCTTCAAAAATAGCTTTATTTCGCTTTCACTCTCTTCCCCCCAAAAAACACATCCAATCCATTTCCTTTTACAATTTTCTCTATTTTGCTCTCCGCGTTATCATCACATCATCCAAATAATATCCATTTCATCATCCCCATCATCACCTTCTTTTTTTATATTGCCTATTCTTTCACAATCAATCCCATTTTGACTCCAACCATCCTCCATTTTTTTCCCATATGTCCTCTGACAACCGTATCTTCACCAACCCACTGCCACTAGCGCCGGATGTCTACTTCACTTTTTTCTTTCCCTCCTCTCTCATCCTTTTCTTTCCTGTCTGTTCTTCCACAAACAAGTTTGGCCTAGACCACAGAGCAGAAAAAAATGAAAGAAAAAAATCTTACACGCACAAGCACTTACAAAGATACGCACTTTCATGCTCAGGCATATACACCCACCCACATACACACATTTTCTCTGATAACATCTCTCTTTCTCTCAGTTTTTCTCTCTTGTTGAACACACGCATAGACACGTTATTATCTTGTGTTACGGCACGGGCAGCGTTACCACATATTTTCTTTGAATCAGTGTGTATTACAACTTGTTTCTGTAGTACTCTTTTCTTACAAAATTCTTTTTTACACCCATATATATTTGTCCTTTTGTTCTCAGACTGCTGTCTTACAACGTGTGTATGTGTGTATGTGCTTGTACAACTTGTTAGTTTTTCTATCATTTCCTGTTTCAGGAGACCTTATCTCCCATCCTTTTTCCCTTTCTTGAGCGGAAATGCAGCCGAAAAAAGCTGACCTTTATCCCCTTTTCTTTTTCTTTTGTCCTTTTATTTGTTGTTGTTGTTGTTGCTGTTATTGTTATTGTTCTGTGGAAAGAAATACGCTATCAAGATGAGCTTTTGCATACACAAGTTTTCAAACGGATAATTGTGCATTTCCCTGGAGTACTGATTTTTGTTCATGGGCTACAAATGAAAAAAGTATACACAAACTCTCTAAATAGAACTTTGTGCAGTTTTTAACAAAATCGAATTTTGAAAAAATGTGAGGATGGATACGCCAGTATATTTTTTCGAAAAATGACAAAGGACAGCCCTGCATTGAGCAATTTAACAATACAATTTCATGTTTTGCATTTATTTTTGGACACAAATGTTAGAAAGCACAAGTTTAAGTTAGAATTTCAAGACAAAAAATTCTGCTCAGGCCAATTTTTCAAATGTCACGGACGGTGCAAGCAAGTCCAACACCGTTATAAAAAGCTACGAGTAATGATAACAAGTTATGTACTGCAAGGCTGTGTGGAATAACCAAGTTGATGACTTTTTTCGGTTTTGTTATGCAAGTAAGGTGGGTAAAACGAAAGCTCGATGATGACGTTGATGATGAGGATGACGATGATGGCTGTGTCAAGACCTGACTGAAAGAGTGAAGTGCAGGAAATAGGTTTTATTTTTTGGTGGCGGCGGCACGGGAAAAAGACGAAGGTCGGTTGAAGTTTCTCGTCGCTGAAAAATTCCTATTTTCTTTCTCTTCCTTTTCTCTTCCATGAAACCTTGCTCACACTCTAAACAAGAAATTCCTTATAAGCCACCGCAATTACGTATGGTACAGCCAACTCCACCACCACCATCATCAAGTGGAGCACATACTACACTAAAACTTTCTTTACTATTGGACTACTTTACTGGTTATATGTTCCCATAACAACAAAAAAAGTTTTCAAAGTGCAGTCTTGATAGCAATACCAGTTTTGTTGGTGGTAGCCGTGATGGGGTGATGATGTTGACGGTGTTATGTGTGTAGTAGTGTAAATAGTGACCAAACAATGACAAGGTGACTGATTAGCCTTTTTATGTAGCAATTCTCTCTCTCTTTGGCATATGGCCTTTCACTCATTTTCTCCAGCAGGTCATGTTCCTGTTATTGTTGTGGCAACAGCAAGCAATATTGTTCCTGTTTGCCTTTTTCTCTTATTCCTCTCTAGTCAAAAACCTTCTAGCTCTACTATGTCTTGGCTACAACATTCTTCCTTTTCTTGTCTGCATTTTATTGTTCCCCATCCACTATTTATTTACTGTCACCCTCTTGATGAGAGAGTAAATTGTGAAAAGGTCTGTGAGAACCAAGAGAGAGAGAGAGGGGGGAAATAAGAGAGAAAATAAAATACCATTTTCTTGCTGCATCATCGTAGTCGTCATCGCTATTTTACCCCACCACGTAACAAAACAAGCAAGAAAAGTCATCGAGTGCACACGCATCATCATTCTTTTTAATATTTTTAGTTCCATAAGATTACTCGTGAGTTGCAAGTTGGTAGATTTTTTTGCTTGTTGTTTGTCTTTCTGTGTTTGGGCGTCCAAGTAATGTTAGTACTAAAAATTGCAAATGGCTCCAAAATTAACTACATACGACATATCTCGCACAACAAACAGCGTTTTTATTATTTAAACTACTTCAAAATCTGAGACAAATACGCTTTGCATAAAGCAGTGAAGAAAAGGTACAGTTTTACATGCAATTAATTAGCGTAAGCAGCAGTAACGTTGAATTGTTTATGTTACATACATGATGCGATAAAACCTTTTTGTATCTATAGGAAATTAACTATGCTTCTACATTAATATGTAAGGAAAATGACAACAATTGGTTGCAAGTTGGTTTGTTGTTCTTTATGAATATTTCCCTTTTTGGTCAATATATTATTTTATGAAGAAGCAATAACAATACACAAAGCAAATTAATCAACATCAAATTGGTAAATACTACCCTATTCATCCACAGAAAGTAGCAGATTGGTACATTTAACACTAATGATAAGGATTCGAAAAGATCCAGGGTCATACGACTAAAAGAACCGCGTGGGTATCTACCCATAACTTTATAGATATTAAAGTTATCTTCATATCAAGATGGAAACAAAGCTAAACTTTTGTGTGATTTCCTAGATCATTTGCCATTTTCCATCTGTTCTTGTCTCATGGTAATCAATTCCATTTTTGTTTCACATCTGCTGGCATATTTAACTTCATCAAATCACATGGCACATATCACTCAACTCATTGTTTTGTGTCACTTTCCATTTATGTGTGTGTGTTGTAATTAGAAAATGTGTTACACAACGTGACTGTTGTAGGCACATGATTTTGATTGACTTTTCTTTTGAACTACTTATAGAAGACGCATTTTGACGGTATATTAAAACAACTACAGTCTGTGAGACCGTCGGACGGGGATAAAGTAGTAATTTAAAAAATTGTGTTCATTTCAAATTGAGCACCACAAATAGCAGACTAATTAATCACTAAACACAGTAAATAATTCAAAATTATATCAATAATTCCAATATGTCATATAAGAATACACAATATTATATTGTAATTATCAAAATAGCTGTCAAAATTACGTTGAGGTTATGACTTGTTTGCCAAATTAGCTAAAAATGATAGAGTCAAGGTGATAAAATCATGAACAATGCTTATAAAGACGTTATCCAAGTATGCAGTATATAAGAAATCCGTTAAATGCAATACTGACGATGGAACTGACATACATGGTTTTAATTATTTTGCTTCATAATTTCCAATTTTAATGTTCGTATCGATACAGCAACTCATGATAAGTCTCATGTCTCCATGAGTTATTGTTTTGAATTTATTCAAAAAATAAGATTTTTCAATTTTTTTTGAAAAATGCTTATGGAGTTTAACATGGAAAATCAAAT
>JAHZNB010004575.1:0-15967 GCA_027744295.1 Callyntrura guangdongensis
GTTGCGTCGTGTGAATATTCTTGTTATACGGTTTGACTTAGCTTTTACGGCGTGTCGTCGTCATCTGTCATTTTTATGCTCCAACTCTCACAGAGTCCTAGCGACAGGATATAAAGGTTAGTTGTCGTAAAACTTGCAATGGAACAGAAAAGATAAACAAATATGCACGGACAACGCATCACACACATCCCTTGAGATTTTCGAATGGAAAAACTGGTCAAGTTGTTGTTGTGCCACAACAATCTACCATAACAACATCAACATCTCATTGTGCACAAAGCATCTTTCAAACTTATCATTTTGTACGTACAAATTTTATCAACATCAGAGGGATATCTTTTGTGATGTATGTAGTGAAGCAATAAAAGATAGTAAAATGACCAGTTTTTGGAAACCGCTTGTTTTCCCCGTTTCATCAACCCCTCGTATAATATTATTCATCCACCCACATTCATTCCGAATGCTACAACTGTTCAATAATATTTTCGACTGATCGCATTAAATATTTCCCCCTTGTTGTTCCGTCATGTGTCAAATACAAAGACCTGCCTTGTTCCCTTTCTAGCAAGGAAGGACCAGAATGTTTGCCTGATTTCGTCAGAGTTATACATTGTGTATAAAACAATTTGTATTTTCCTGGCGTTGAAAAAAATACAGATAGTATGAAATGGTGCAAGCGGAACGGAGGAAATATTATTGTCATTGTCAAAGTAGCAGCTGAAAATTGTGAGATGAGAGAAGCGGGATTATACGGAGAGAGAGAGAGAGAGGCTCATTAGGCGGGGTCGTGTATAATGGACAAGTCTTGTTCCTGTTTTTCTCCCTTTTATTTTTCTTCCTTTTCAATCAACTCTTCAACAAAATATCAGAGAAGTACCTACGAATTGTCCCCATAGTTAATAGTAAGTACACTTGGTAGTAGTGTTGTCACAGCGATGAATATTTTTTTTTATCATCTTTTCCACTATTCCACCTAACTTGAACATAACTCTTGCTCACATTATTCAATGGTGTTGCCCTGTTTCTAGGAAAAACTCTCCCTTTGAAGTCGGGCAGGAATATTGGGAATAATAGTACGTGTTCAAGTCAAACGTTTTTAAACATGTC
Organism: Callyntrura guangdongensis; assembly: GCA_027744295.1. Classification (NCBI taxonomy): domain Eukaryota; kingdom Metazoa; phylum Arthropoda; class Collembola; order Entomobryomorpha; family Paronellidae; genus Callyntrura; species Callyntrura guangdongensis. Next base: position 1,108 of record JAHZNB010004575.1, read on the forward strand.
GTGTCCCTTTACGAGTAGGTCAAAAGAGGCGTGGCGTTCTCAATTTTAACCAAGAGGGAAAAATAACTTTTACAGGCGCGTTTACCTAATGTACTTATTTACAAGTGCAAACAGTACACTACTGGAATTTCGGTTAGCTTGCGGCGTAGTTTGTAAGCACGTTTTCTGGGTTATGGAGTCAGTCCTATTTGCATAGTTAACATTTACTCTGCCCACAAGTGACGGTTGTAAGCTTTTCACTACCTACATATATGTTAGCTTGAACTTAATCTGAATAGCGATAGCAATATATATACTACTACAACAAAGACTTACTTTTAAATACAAGTATTTATACTTGAGATGTATAATATTTGTGTACGTTGTAGAGGTAGATCTTTAAATAATATATGCACTTGCGAAAATAGCAGATACGCAATCAAATTCATCATTAATCATAAATCACACATTAACTTTGCTACCAATAGTGCACAGAAAATAGCCTAACGAGACTAAGCGGAAAGTAATTAAAGCATGAAGAGTATTATTGAGTGTGTTAAGCTGAATAAAGAGTTTGCTTCAAAATTACTATAACATACCATTATATTATGTATGGCTTATCTACCAAATACCTACTTCCTTCAATTATTCTAGATTCTATTATTTTAACTCGTTTATCAATTTATAACAAAATATACCGGTATAACGCTATACGCAATGTTTACGAGCCAATACGGAAAACACTGATAAATACAGTCGATAATTGGCAATTTATTAACTAATTAAAATACACTGAATGAAGCTGACTATAGATTTTTCCAAACTAATCGGAGCTGTTCACCGTGTCTATCGATAATATCGATTGGTGAAAAACCAATGCAAAAAAAGTCGCTTTTCTATCCGCAATATTGTGCTCCAACGGACGGACGGACAGACAGACACAGACAATTCAGAGGACGCATGAAAAAAGGTTTCACTCTCGTAGACCTTAATACTAGATGTATATGCCTCTCTGCCTTGTCGTTTTACAAGGTTGATTTCTTACGACAGACCAATAATGCATTCATCAATAAGATTAACAGCCTGTAAATAAATGTAGAAACATCAGCACTTGAGTCCTTTTTATCTTTCTTTTTTTAATCTGAGTTCCGTTTCCAGATATATTAATATCTCTATAACCAATTAAGTAATTCACAGGCAGTTACATAACAGTTCGGTCTCTCTATATGCGTGTTTGATCTACAAAGCATTGTTCCACCCACGGTGTCTACGTCATACAAATCCTAACAAGAAAAAATCTTCCTAACAAGTTCAATCATATCTCGTTGGTTCCCACACCACCATTTCATATCCAGGAGCGAAAGATTCATAAAACACGTACGCAATTTAATTACCTAAAGATAGATATGCATAATTTCACATCTCATCACCGTACCATTACAAAATATCAAGCTGTCTTAATAACGTTATCATTACACGACTAGTGCAAAAGCAGCATAAAATAGGCGTGCATTCAAACGAGTAATCCTATTGATGGAGCTGCATCATAAAACTGTGCACATCAACATCGAGCCATATTTTCACACGAGCAACTTATAAATTCGTTTCCTTTTGTAAAAATCTCCATGTAATATTTCTTCTAAAGGAGGGAACAGTCAGGGAAAAAAAGGAAGCAAGTACAAGTGCAGAAGTGACTTCAATAGGGAAGCAGGTGGTGTGTGTGTGTGTGTGTTGAGAATGCATAATACAAAAAGGTTTGGAGTTTGGAGGATACATACTCCGTATACGCATGTATATATACTATGGCAGCATGGAAAATGATTTTTGGCTTGATGGGAACAACTTGTTTTCCTGTAAAGAGGATTTTTATTTTGAAAAAATAACTGCCCCTTTTGATTTGCTACTGCGACTACGTCGTCGAGGCGATGTCCGATGCATCAACAGAGTTTTGTGTGTTTTGTTGGTAGCATTAATGACACCATTTAAGGTATACAGAGAGCATGTTATTGTTGTGAGAATTTCAACGTGGATTATTCTCGAGAAACATCACATCCAGTATTTTACTCCGTATAAAGGAATGATCGTATAACAATGACGCTATTATATGAAGCACTATATAACTAGCAGCATAATAACCGCTTCCCTATAAGTGACCACGGATGTTCGCTTCGAAAAATAAATTACAATTGCGGTGACTGATATGTTGATAATTTTGCCAACACCATCATAGATCCTTAACAGAGCACATAATAATATTATGTCAGTAGATAATGTATGTGAGTAGTTGCGCTAAGCCACGTTATCCATTTACACGTGCAAACCCGTTAAATCCCAGCTTTCATCCGTGCCCCTGTTCCATGAGTGCCCTGTTTTGTTATAAAAGAAATCGTGGGAGTGATTGGTCATCGTTATGCAATATCGAGAGAGAGAAAGAAGAAGGCTGATGATAATGATGAAGATGCTCGAAATCGGGTTTGTCTAATTATTATCTTTAAGGTTATTTATTATTTACTCAATTATTACTGGATAAATGGGTGTGTAGCGATGAAAATTGCATTGCAATTTCAAGGCGAGAAAAAAATGACCAATTATGTATTTAATTATGAAAACAGCATTTTTTAAATGATACCTTCTGTAAGAAAAAAATTACTATGGACGGCGAAAAGCTGATGGCAGCAACACCATCAATTTGCAAGCATTTGCAAGCTGTAATAAACTGAAGGCACAATTTTTTTTAATTATTAAAGTAAATATTAAAAGAAATAAAATCTTACTTATACAGATTGTCCGTTTCAGCGTCATTTTTGCTGATTTAAAAAGTATCTCTAATTTTCTTGTTATTTGTGGAGTAGTAGTCCCAGTGACGCAGAAGAAAAAAAACCGCAAGGATTTTAGGTCGAGATCGTCGTACGCCGAAAGGATTGATTTATATTTATTCTTTCTTGTTCTACATAAAGGATTGTATGTAGTTCATGGAGACAAACTTGTACCGTATCTTGACGGCAATAATACAGACGCACAAATGCACATTCACTTTTCTTGCAAACTCCAAAAAAAACTTTTTATGTTATACTACCACTACTGACTAACGTGTACTCCTTCAAGTTAACCGACGCGCTGCTGGTTGGCAAACGACGATACGCATAATTCCTCGACAATAGAAAGGGATCACTTCATCTCACTTATCTCCTTTGTTGCACGATAAATAAACTGGAGAAAGAGTTCAAAAGATGAAAACAACAAACTACATCTCGACAGTAAATACACGTGTATGAAAATCCTCCTCACATGCAATATGAAATAGCACATTAACCGACAACAAATTCTTTTATGGAAAAATAATGCCCCCTGACACATGTATAGTTTGACAAGCACAAACTTTGTTTCACCAGTTTGCCTTTTCTATCTTTTATTTTTGTAGACAACAAGAGACTCATATGCCCGCCACATAACTACAACGAGGTTATCGCTTGAATAAACACACAATTACTAAAATAAGATCATACCTATTATTTGTGTGTATGCAGTTTGACTGATAAAAAAGTAAAAACCATGTCAACAATAAATGTATGCCAGTTGATATTTTATTTTTATATAATATCTATTTTCCATTTTCCTTTTCTCTTTCTCCTGCTGCTCGTTTGGATGGAGGAAATGCAGAGAGATAAATAAATGAAAAGTGGAACGAAAGATGATACGTGGCCGTGTAGGTTCTATCTTTTACCGAGTTGTGTAAGCATTTTTCGAGATATGCGAGCAATAAGAGGGAATTGAACAGAAGATTCCTTTTATAGATTTAAAAAAAATACATAAAAGGTTGATTGTGTGTGTGTGTTCTAGAGCTGTTATTGGGGTTACTACAATTAACATTTTTTTAGTTGTAATATTTAGAAAATAAACAATGACAAAAAATGACACTATTAAAAACAACAGACACGTCATCACTGCCAACTGCTTGATTATTAATAGAGAAATATAATACGGAATACATTTCCATTGAAAAATGCCTCGAAACACCTACGTAACGTACATTTTTTAAATGGATCTACGAATATCAAATATCAAATTATGTCAGCATCCCAAAAAAAACTAACACTATCTCCTACTACTACCGCAACCATTATTATCATTATTACTGCTGCTGTAAAAGTTTTGACAGAGAAATTGATGAGTTTCGCTTTCAAACTCAGTAAAGTAGTAAATTATCTATTTATGCAGCACACGCAGTCCTCTCACACAAATATATACCTATACGCACCACTACCGCACTATGCACATGCATCGGAGAAGGAAAAGTTATACCCGTAATAAAAACCCCCTCATAAATTACAGCCTTTTGTAACGAGTTTCGTTTTTCTTCTTCTCTCTTTTTTCCTTCTTTGACCTGAAGTCACTCAACTGTCGAAATTTTTACTATAACACACTGACTACACACTCTCGTTGTAATGACTTTTTACAGGATGAGGAGTGCATCCCGTGAAAAAAAATAATGTTTTGGTTTGCTCACCTACATCACCAACATAAGTATATATCTATGGCAGTAAAAATAAATGCAGCGCGTTAAGAAATGTATATTTTTACTTGCAAAATCATGCATTGGAACGCAGATCAAGGGAGATAAAAAAAAAACAACGCGCCAGGCAAGAAACAGTTTTTTAATGAAACAGAAAACAATATTTTTTTCTATGTTGCCGAGACTAAAATTTCTTCTTCTTCCTCCTCCAAATCTTTTTTGACTACTTGTCTCCCTGGTTCAGCCACAGGTTGTTGGCTGTCAGCTAAAAAAAACAGCAGAAGAGAGCTGTTGTGTACCTACACGTCTTTCTTTTAAGCCTGTTGTCCCCGTCTCTTGATAAAACTTACATGACTACACATCATCATCATCATCACTTCTTCCACTAGCAAGACAGTTTAATCTCTCTCTCTCTCCCTCTCTCTCTCTCTACACACAGAAAATCTGTCGATGCTATGGATAAATTAGAAACCGAGCCGAAGGAAGAAGAGGTAACGTTTTTTTGTAAACCAAGCGTATTTACACACACGCTGAGAGACGGTAGTGATATTTTAGGACTTGACGACTGAACATTTTTGACGGTGAGGACGACGACAGTAAAAAACGCAGTTGGGTTTATACCCAGTATATTGGTTTTTTTTACTGTATGCACCTTTTCCTTCCCTCATGTGTACCTGTGTGTGTGCATAGGTACTTATCTGTGTACTCCTATCGTATAAGGAAGGGGTTTGAAATGATGATTTTGATACGATTATTACTATTGTTATTATTAATCTTCCTTTTTTGAATGCAAGTAAAGATAAAATACTACAAAAGGCATAAGAAGTGTATACGTGTAAATTTATAAAAAAAAAACAAAATGATACGACGACGAGGACGACTATATATCTCTCTGCATTTTACTATATCCACTGCAATTAAACATACCTATGCGTCTAATAGTAAGCGTTCAAAAATTCACCAAAAAACTCACTCACTTTTTTTAAGGCTTCCTTTTTTCACAAAGTTATTAAAAAACTCATAACAAACTACAAAATGTATAAAACAGCCACAAAAGTAGTTGATGATAATAATAATAGTAGCAGGAACAAAACACAAGGGTTATATAGAGCAGTACTGCAGCGAAAGGTTGACTTGATGGTTGGTGGTAAGTAACAAGAAACTAGGAAACAAACCTTTTTTGCCCTCTCTCTCTCTCTCTCTCTTTCTTTCTTTTTGCTGCACACACAATATTACTTTGCACGCCACGAGGGTTGAAAAAATATCAAAAGGAAAATTACATACGAGCATGTAACTACTGCGGAGGGTTACGCATCGAGGTGATGTGAACGTTTGGACATCCCAACATGGACTGCTTAAAGTACATCAAGAAAATCTTAGAATCAACATAATGCCAGAAGAGAGATGCATACTAACTAACAAACAAAACTAGTACCAAAGTAACACAGACACAAGTAACAATACAACGACGACGACGACGATGCGTGTTATCGTTGTCATCGTTATATACTATGCACATATGTAGCCAACATTGTAACGTGTGGATTAAATTGAGAGAGAAAAAAGATACAGGCGAGAGATGTAACCTTTTTTCATAAGGAATCATTCTTAGAGATGGTGGCGGTGGTTGGTGTTTTGTATGTAGTGGTCCGTTTATGGGAGATATGTGAATAGTGAATACATACATACATACACCCTCTTAATCAAGACAAGTTAACGTTAACGAAGGAATGAAATTATACGAAATTGTAACTTGTAAGTAAGCAGCATCAAGAGAGAAAAATATAACGCGTACGTACACAGGCGTATAGATGCAGTGATGATAATGGTAATAATATAATGTCTGACTAAAAATCAGCAGCAGCCGAGCAGCCTGATACTTGAAAACGCAAGGGGATGGATAATGGTGGGTAAAACTTGCTTTGATTCTTTTCAAGCATTTTTGAAGGGGTATGTGTTATAAGATGGGTTGTTTTGTGGGTTCCTCTACACACACACAATAATAATATGTATATATTGTTGCGCCGTTGTGCTGTTGTGTGTAGGTATGTGAGATTGTGAGAAGAATATAATACTATAATGGGCAGAGAGTACACAGAAAGGCAGGAATGGTGGTGTTAAAAGTAAAATAATGAATAAAAGTGAGGTGGAGAGGATGAGAGGAATGCTAATACTTGTGTACGTCGTTGTTGACGTTGAACGTTGGTAGCTGAGAAGGTAGCCAAAATGAAGGAATAAAAAAGATGAAGAGAAGGCCCTTAGCCCAACGGCAAACCAGATGTGGTATACGTTTAAATGTGGTAGATAGCATGCGGAGTATAAGGTGCATGGGGATATGTGCATCGTTACTGAGGCTGCTACTGTTGCCGCGCACAATGAGAGGAGGATGACTATAGGAGAGGACCCTAAAATGTTTTGTTGTTGGGGGAGAAGTCATCCACTGTAGAAGGGACGTAAGAAATGAAAAATAAGAGTAGAGTCAAAAATGTTACTAGTGTGGCACCCGTCAGTATACAACGGGGTGAAATTTGTGCTAAAGTAACGAAAACAAGACTGCTATAAGTAGTAAATGAAACTTTCGTATGTAATGCGTTTTGGGTTGGGTTAGACGACTCGAATGTTATATTACATGCTCTATAAAAAAATTTGAAGTTATAACGGTTTATAACGGTTGCCGTTGTCCGATTTGGCTTAAAATCAGCATCAGGGAAGCTATTGACCTATAATGCATGTGTGCCAAGTTTGGAATCAATTGGTTGGGTAGTTTAGAAGGAGTGGTGTATACAGAATAACTAACTTACTAGCTAACACACACAGACAGGACGATAATCGCAATAACTTTTGTTCATTTGCTTCGCATACGAAAGATAATACAATTATAATGTGGTGTTATTTGGAATGAAATTATTTTTTTAAATTATATTCGTAATTTTAAAACCTGTTTTTCATACACAATCCCTACATGTGTAACGTAAGTAATACAATACAATGTAATTAATTGAAACGTCAGAAAAAGATTTTTTTTCTATTAAATATTGACAACTTTTTATATCAGATAACTCAACTTCTTATACAGCGTAAATTTTAGGTGTTCAGCATTTTATGTATATAAAATGCATTTGAACGTTTATACTGTACTTGCTTTCAATTGCGCTTCCCTAGAGAGTTAAAAGCTACAACTTAGCAGAGAACATAAAACATCACAGAGTGATTTATTGTTACGCACACACGCATTGCAAGCGTTTTTACGCATCAACAAGTGTTGTGATTGTGTGGAAGTGCGAAGGAAGTGATGCATGGATGTTGTTTCTTCTTATAGCACTTACCCAGTCCAAATTTAGCCAGCATCGTCCTACATCGCTAATAACAATAATTTTCCGTCTGTTTCGTTTCGTACAGAGTAAATGCACTTGTTGCACTCAAACGGCGATTTTTAACACACTGGTCTTGACGTAATTACATTTATAATTTGACTCAATGGTTACTTTTATATTCGTAAACGGAATGATCTATATTTCACTTTTAATTTGTTGATTCTTTCCTTCCCTTCAAAGTGCAAACTACAGTCACAAAAATATGACAAAAATCCTTCACCCAAATAATATATCGTCGTCGTCGTCGTCGTGCGTAGCCGGTATTATCGATTCGTTGTGAGGGAGAAATAAAGATGTTGTTCTATTGTGTCAATCAATGACACACAAAAACAATTAATTCTTGGCAATGTGTCGTCATTTTACCACTAAATTAGCAATAACAATGACAGAATTGACACTCAAAGACAATAGAATTTTCAATAAAAATAAATTTCTTGGAACACAATGTCTGCACCAAACCTGAACTTAAAAGATACAAAAATTGGTTAACTTTCCAAGATCTCTCAATCCACTGAACACGACGAGCACAGAGCAGGCACGATTCCGATAGGCATTGTAATATTATTATAGCAACGTAACTAATGTCATGCCTTAATATGTGCTTACCTTTCTGCACGTTGAGCCGCAATTGTGAAATCGCAGTAGCACAGTGTGGTCTAGGTTTTGTTACAACATGGCCATAATTTCTTGCCCTTTGTCTCTAATCAGTACTCCAAATGTATGACTAATCAATCACCAAAAACCAAAAACGTCTCACCGAAAAAAGATTTCTGTTTGCACCTTGACTCGCTCGTGCTATTATTTATTGCATTTCTACAACCTTTAGTAATGTTTGAGAAAAAAATCTCAAAAATTTTATTGGATTTTCTTCAACTTAACACCACCCTCACATGATGCGTCGCGTCGTTGGTAAAAAACGATGACTAACAATCATTGAATGCATCATGAATCATAAGACAGTGTGTCATGTGTTAAAACATTTGATATGATCAATCTGCGTGTAGCCATAAAAATATTGCCAAAAAAGCCAAAAAATTATATCAATAAACATAATTTTATATAAAAATAATTTGATAGCAGGGATAAGACAAAACGCATTTTTCCTCTGAACTTTGATTCAAAGAAAGTGAGCTCTATGGTGTAAAAATAATGTTCAAAAATTCCTTGTAAACGAGGTTGCGTGATCCAAAGATGATGATAATGACGATGCTATATAAAACTATGCCCATTCAACTGCTATATAAATCATCATCGTATTCGTAGGTGAATGAGTTATAGGTATACACAATTTTTCTACTGGAAATATTATACCTATACAAATACGCCATTACTTTCATTATATACGCAGGTATTACGTACAACATATATGCATCAACAGCGTTATGAGAAAAATGGTTGCACTCTCTGGCAGAATTTTTTCCGCATGACGATGACTCATAAAAACCGATGTCGTGGCGTACCTCCTTGCTGTATGCACATCAGTCATCTCAACATTCTTCTCTCGAGTCTCTTCCTCATTTACTACAGATTTCTATACTGATAATGGAGTTCAAAGACAAAGCCCAGATTCCTTACCATCACCACCACCTGTGTAAGTAGTACGTACGATGAAAATAATATTAGTTTTGCAAAAGGCTACCTAACCTAAGGAATTTCGTTGTTTTGTTGTCTGTTGAATACAAGTGTATATTAAAAAATTAACTTGTTTAAGCTTTCGAGTACGTGATGCCTCACGGGTGTAAAAAAAATTCTACCCGCACAGCTGCCTCCCACCTTTAATTTCCACTCCAGTAGTAGTAGTAGTAGTAGCAGTACATATTATGTTTATATGAAATGAGTCGTTAAAAATAGCAAAAAGCTTGTATTTTTTATTAAACAGGTATCTTGTTTCCACACACTCACATTTAACATATTGCCTTAATTATTTCTCAAGAAAATCACGACTACTCAACAAAACTACATTGGCAAAAAAAATATAAAAATATACGTGTGAGTGATGTATTCATGTATATGTGCAATTGCAAATCCGCAATTTTTTCATAACTAATTTTTGCATTCTCAGAAAATCTCAAATGGAGGTACGTACATACATGCCTGCTTTCCCGTTCAAGTACGTAAATCGGTCGGATTCGTTCTCTCTCATCACCATCGTCTCCATAAATATTCGTCAGTTAGCTGCAAAAATAATCGACTCCGTTCTCTCCTCTCCCATTATCATATCACTTCAATGTGAGTGAATCACCCCGGATATGACTGTACCTGGCTGAGAAGTTATCCACCTTAATTATCATAAATGCACCAAACAACGTACTATTACATATTATTGAGTGTTGTCTTATTATCATTATCAAGCACGCCTTTTCCATTTTATACTTCACCAGAAGAGGTTTATTTCGTTCAACTATTTGTAGTAGTAGCTATTATTAAGTAACCGTTCTGCGTGCTCTCAGTTCTCACCGCTATAGCAGATACGCAGATGCAGTGAGTCATTGCCATTGCTATTTAGTATTCCCATTCCCAACTAGAACATCATCATCACCGCTACAATAAATACCATCACGTCCCGTATTTCATTTCCCGGTAAAACCACTTGCATTCAGAAATATCGACACAATTAGCGAGTTAATTCTTCCTTACACCGATGATCCAAGTTTTTTTTTAAAAAAAACTCGCATTAATTCATGTACGTATGCTGTATACCATATTGCGTAGATAATAATTCACAGACAACGTACTTCGTTCCTAATCTCAAAGTCCGCACATCCTTTTCTCTTGCTGTCTTTTTTTTATCCCGTGTAAAACTTTCCGTGAGTAATGGAAGATTCTGTAAAGGAAAAAATATATAATATCATTTCATCTTGTTCATCTCCCCCGTTGATGATGCATTCCTTGTCCTAAAAAGGGCAGGAAATTTTCAACGGACAAAAAGAAAATCTGAGACTTTTTTTCGTTTGGATGTATGTGTGCGTAAATGATGATGAACAAGATGGGATGCGTGGATGAAAGCGTAAAAGTGTAGAGTAGGAGGGAGAGAGGGGGATGATGATGACGACGGTAGTAAAGTAGACATGGGTAAAATGTCTAGGTAAGGTAAGTAGGTAGAGTTGGTGCGTAAGAAAAAGGCTTCTTGCTTGTATCCGAGAGTACCTTTAAGAAAAGAAACCATCGACCAAGGGCCCTCCTGTTAACTTGACACCATTGCCACATTATAATATAATATACACCTATTATATAGCTAGAGGAGCACTAGTAGGGAGTTAGGGATGTACACAAAGAGTTTTTTTTTACTATTGTTACTACTTGTACGCTACTATTACCGCTGGTGCTACTGATGCTGACCAAGAAGTCAACTAATGTAACAAAGGCGCAACGTGCGGTTGGGTAGGATATAAGATTATGTGGGATGTAACATGAAACTATACAGAATGCAACACGTTATATATTATAGCTATTGACTATTGATCATCATTAAGGTTCGAAGTTTTAGGTTTCTCATATTCCACATAGTTTTCTAGATTCCTATGAGCTTCAGTTTATGACTAATCATAATCACATAAACAGAAGCACTTTGAGCCACACATTTAAATTCATATTAGTCATATTTTGTATATTAATGTTATAAATACATACATCATTCATATTTTGACAAAGTTTTTGCATATTTTATGAATTTGTATAAAAATTCTTCATGAAGGTGTACTTTTAATGCAGTAGCAACCCCTCTTACCATCCAGGTTTGACAAAACTCACGGTAAGTTGCAATCTACAGTCTACATTTCAGCTTTAAACATATTAGGTGCATGGATAATATTATCTTTCCCAGTGCTGGTCGATGTTTCATTCTAATAATAAGACTCAAAATTACTAAACAAATACTATTTCATGTGAAAACAAGTTTTATTGTGCCCATATTTGTTATTCAGTAAAAATTATATTGTGAATTTTTTAAATGAGGCCAAAATCGTGTCTAAAAACGTATGGAAGATACTACATTTCAAGATGATTATCGAGGCGGGTAAAACAATCACCATCAAACAACCACCGTAGAGAAGTTTTAGTATACATAAATCTATTTTAACAAATCGACGAATCAATATGACAATAGAAAGTTTGGAAATGGGCATTGTTTGCAATGGTAATGCAAGTGTACAATCTTTAAATATTATTATTTGTTGTATTTTTGTACAAATGAAAAAAAATCAATCAGTTTTATGGCACGAATATTTTATGTTTGACACGATTCGATGACTTGGATTTTTAAGAAATAATAAATTGCAGATTTAACGTGTATCTAAAGAGTAAACATTTTAATTGCATGTTGAACAGCATATTTTGACGATTTTAGATGCAAAATTGCATTCATAAAACTGATTCTTACATCATAAAACTTCGAACCATAATCATCATCATCGTGACTGTCGTTGTCGTCATGATGATCACCATCATAAAGCACAAGCATTTTTGTAACGGCTACTTTTTTAACCAAAGATGTTAACCTGTGGCGTGCCTTTTGTCAGTAATGGAATGCATTTAGGTGGTTTGTGCATATGTGAAGTGCACGTAAAAATGAGTGCATGGTCAAATTAATTTACACACAGAGATTACCTAGTTGACATTTGGAGATGTGGTTTCTTTGTGGAAAAAAAGTAGAATATTTTAGGCAATAATAGAATCAGTTTTTTGTGTTTGGATTTGGATTTGTTTGTTCATTTCCAGGAGACTTTATCATGTTTGATTGTACCAAAGAGGTATCATCCGTATAGCTTTTTGGAGTTGACTCACTCCACTCATTACGACGGATATCCCTCAATATTGGGGTAAAATGCAAATAATGTGTTAGGTGCTAAATTATTTTTTTCGTAACGACATTAGTAATACTGCCAATATAGAATGTTCAAACGACGATAATGAAGTCAAGTGTAGTTGTCTTGAAATTACCTTTGTTATGTAATTAATTATATCCATTAAATTAAAACCTGGCCTGATTCATATAAAGGTAAATTCGACACAAAATAAATTTTTCTACGCGTCTCACCTGGAACGAACTGACATTAACGAGTAAATTGCAGGACGAGAAAAACCATGATTCTATTTCATAATAGTAATTTACACGTAATATTTTTTTCTCACCTTTCCCGATTCTTTTGATTACTCAATATTTCCTTTCATAATCTCACTTTTCAAAGAATAAAATTATCTTCTATCATCTCGCTGTACATCCACTTGGGCAATATCTGTGAATCTTCATTTTTGCACTTTGCAATAATCTTATCCCTCCCAATTTCTACACACATTATAACCATCATTAATCAAATTCATATATCTTGTTCGCCCTTCAAATCTGTAAAAACGAAGTTTCAAAGTTCAAAGAATTTTAGAAACGGAAGCAAAAAAACCTACACTCATAATACCCAACTTTGTAACCTTGTTCCTTCTTATTAAACTTGTGCTGAAACTCAAAACAATGTCAGTTCGAAGGTTTTCCGCAGGAAAGTAAATGCCAAAAAATTACTCCCGTCGTAAGTTACAACACATACGCAGCGCCAACACAGCACCTACGGTGCCCATAATGATCGCACAATGAAAAATGTTTCCAAATCAAAAATCGCCGTAATCTTGCCCAAATGATATAATTCTCCACTTAGCAGATGGCGGTCTATATTTTGAAATTTAACAAAAAATAATAATAAAATTGGCTACCTACAGCACAGCACAGCCTATTAACTAACTGGCTGTCTGGATAAAGTGATTATTCAATGAACGAAATGAAATAAAGAGGAAAACGTAGGTAATTTATTTAAGTAAACCAGAACCAGAAGAGAGAAGGAAAAATTAATAGCGGAGCAATAATAATGTCAAGTGCACAAAGAGTGCAGTCAAGTAGGTATCTACGTTAAACACGCCGAGGAGCCTCTATTACATCATTACCATCATCTCGCTTCTTCTACCTTTACCTGTACTACTACCGCTACTGCTGCTGCTGTTGCTGCTACCACTACTACCTGTTGCGCTTCTTGTCTCAAGGTGAAATTCAAATCTGAGCCGTGAGAACATTTTCTGCCAAGACGTTTAACGTTTTAACCTTGTCCACCAGAAAAAATAGTATATTATTATTTATTAATATTATTGCTAGTCAAAAGAAGAATTATGATGATGATGATCCTGTGAGATGGAACAGTATTGTACGTGCTTTGTGCACATAACGCCTTACGCAACAATAATGGCAGATTGTAAAGTCGGTGGTGAGGGTTGGCAGTGGTTACTACTGTATTATAATAATCATTAATCATTCAAATTTGCGGTAGTACTCGTAAACTTTTTTAACGGGTATTTGATCTGAGAGGAGGAGAGTGTGCATCAAAAATGAACATTTTGTGGGAGTTGTGCTAGCTCAAGAGACTATGTAGTATGCAAATTAGGTGATTAAATAAGCTGAGATATTATAATTGTGTGTGTTACTTCTGGATTTTTATTGTAGATTTGCAGTAGCTCGTGTCGTAGTGTCAAGTTTATAAGTATTTACATATCATGCTATAATGGAAATAAATACTGCGCCTCTGCGTAGAATAATGAGAGGATGACTGGTAAAAAATTTGAGAAGTGCTTATAATTATCTCTCTCGTCATTATCCAAGTAATGTTTATACCTGTCTCACACAAAACTTGCGATGACAATCATTTAGACGTGTGGCTTATGAGCAATGTTATGTAATCGTTTGCCTACAATAACAAATGCTTAAGTGCCAGAAAAACGGCATTTTTTATGAATTTGAATTTTTTTTTAACCAAACCCTGAATGTTAAGGTCCATTGATAACTATATACCCACGCGACGTGGCTGCTGAACGCTTGGTACGACTTGTGGTTATTAAAAATAGTGTAGTATGTCGTGCAATACAAAAGGTACACTTAAAGAAAAACAAAAAAAGAAACATGTACACATGCCAATCAATACCCCTTGAAACTCAAGCATGAAATGTTTTTTAAACATTTTTT
>JAHZNB010004576.1:0-20797 GCA_027744295.1 Callyntrura guangdongensis
GTGTGAAAAAACGGGTGATTACCAAGTAAGAGTTAAAATCCCTGTAATACAGTTTCTCTGTCTCGCCTTTTCTCGCTTTTGTCTGCCTGTCTACTTTTGCTGTGATATGTGTCTCTCAATAGATCTTGAGTTACCAACAAACGCCGTAAAAATACACACACACACACACAAGATAAAAAACTCGAGAAAAGAGATTAATAATGGATCAAAGGATTTGGAAACTGCATTGCATACACTTCTACTCCCTTCGCTTTTTTCTTACTTATCTTTTCTCTTCTCTCTGTGAGAATGCACTTGGTAGGCAACAAATACTCGTAGGAAATCGATATCGTTGTATCTCTCTAACTGTAGTGTGCAGGTAATATTTCTGTATGTAGCTTTATTGAAACCACTACATGGGACGTTTCATCTGACGATTCCTTTTCTCTTATGATGTTCTGCTTTGTTTTCAGTAAACGTTTAGGAGAAGAAAAAACTTGTTTGTTTTTCTCTCGACGTAGCAAAAGTGCGCACCAAAGATGTAAAAAACAGTAGTTTTTTTCTCAGTCAGTTGTTGCTAGTTTCTTTGTGAATGCGGTTGAATCGGGCACACATACCAAGTAAAAACGTGAGGATAATGACGATAATAATAATGAAGAGAGAAAACAATCAGAGAGGGAGAGCAAGGGAAAATTATCTAAGTTTCTGTTGCTGCTGAATGAATGAAATAATCAATGAATCGGAATATTACACCTTTTGTGGTAGTGGTACAGCAAAAGTTATGTTGGTAGGTAGTCCGTGTAGCCGGTGTGGTATGTACCTTGAACATTTTTAACCACTAAACCCAGCAATATGATCATCACACCACGAGGTGACGGAAGGGAGAAAACCCAAATTTGGAACCGCTGCTGCTACTACCTTCCTAATTTACACCTACACGTATTTGTATTTACAAAATTATATGCTTCTCACCAGCATGTCTCATTGTTTATCTCTCTGTTTTTGTGTAGTGTACTAGTGTGCTCACCTACACCGCTGCATTCTTTTACTCAAGCAAATTCCCAGATTTGGAGAGGAGCCTGCTGTTCCATAACAATTGGATTTCCTGCTTAATGCCTGTTTAGATCTACAGCCAAAGAATAATGGGAATTGGCGGTGGTGGTGTTACTGCTGCTGCTGTTGAATGCAATTGCAATAATCGGTAAAATGGATAATATACCCGGCGACTCGACACATTTATCCATTTGTACATGAAAAGAGAAGGAAAAACGGATCCCATAATAATAATAATACTAACAATAATAATAAACTTATCGGATTGTTGAGTTGTTCATAGAGATTGTACTTAGCATACACACACACACCGAGTTCATTGAGTGAAGGTGGCGGTAGTAGTAGTAGGTTGGTAGGTTCATTTACTAGAGTAGGTTTGGGTCATGTATTGTTATTGTCATGGTAAACTACTCGATAAATCAGAGGAAGAGCGAGAGTATGCACCCTGTCTGTGAAAAGCGTGATTAGTTCGTTCCGTTCGTAGTAGAAATGGCAGCAATCGTGTAGTGTAGTTGTCGTAATAGCATTGTTACATAAAGGTACATTGTATACACAATCTTTATATACACCACCATTACTACTACCATGATCACACACAAAGGCGTTATAAAAAGCTCATTTGCACGTCGTCACAGAAAATGGGAGCTTGTGTTTGTGTGTGTGTGACGATGAAGATCATGAAAGTGACGTAATTTCAATGAAGCATGCAATCCAATCCAATAATGCTACTACTACTTCTACTACCATGCAATGACTAGGTATTCCTTGTTGCAGGTTTAATACGACCATTAAATAACTGCAACAAGGACATTATAATAACAGTGTCCATTACCAAAAAAGACGTGACACGCTATGTTGCTGTATCAAACTGAAATGACCTCCCGGCTACTACTGCAAACATAGAGCTCGTTTTACCAACTCACTCGCACTCCACCACCATGACCATAATCATAATTTCAGTACACGACGACGTGGATGATGTTGACGCTCTTGTTGCAAGCGAGGAGGAGGAGGATGGTGGACATTAAACTTTGTCATACTTCCTTCCCAATTTTTTCGATTATGAGAAGAAAAAAAAATGTATAAGTAACGTGTAAAGGTAAAAATCAAACGCTTATTTTTATTCTCAAGCAACATTAGTCTTGGTGGTGGGACCGGTGGGGGATGAGATTGATACTGTAAGGAAACCCAGGGATGTGTAGTATTGTTCGTATAACAAACTGCTCTTTGCAATTTGTCGAGTATGTAAGCAACTACAGCAAAACGGACTGCTTTTGTGTTTTTGAATTCTCGTATGAGTAATCGACCCGACGGGATAAAAGTTTTTTTTTTACAATGATGTTGAATAATAAACTTACATTCCAAATAGCTTTGATGATCATGTTTTGTGTAAGTAACACCTTTTTATAAACATTATCCCATAAATTGTTTGTACATTTTACTTTTTGTAATTTTATACGTTCTACAACATTAGAGAGTGGTCATTGTCACCTTTTATTCAAGTTTCCATGTTCACTATCCCATATCGTGAAAACATTACTCGGCAACATACGTTACATACCTAATGCACATTGTGCATTACACAGACAAAAAAAATACACACGAACTCTCGTGTTCCGTAACAACAGCCATCGTCATATTATTATCGTCATTCCCGAGAGACCCTTGTGTATGGGTGACAGAAGAAGAGAGGTAAAAGAACAAAAGCTGCTACAAATCTATGCTCGTCACACTTGGGGAAAAATTAAATGGGAATTTTTGTCGCGCGTTTTAGAAGAAGAAAAAAAAATGGTATTATGAATGCTCGAGCCATTATTTGTCTGGCTGCTCATTTCACCGTTGTTTTACACCAACTGGAAAATCCATAATAATAACCATAATAATACTTCATCTGGAAATGTGTAATAGTCATCAACTTTGTGATGAACAAGATCGTTGCTACCGTTGCGTTGCTGCTTTATCGAAAAACATGTACTGTGGCCTTGTACATATTCCAATGGTGTGACTGTTTGTATAAATGATCCGTAATCGAAAAAATGTGCATGTTTGCATGCATGCCTGCTTTTTTGCTCAGTGAGGCAAGCAGACAGGCCATTGGTTTTTATTTTTGACAGATTTAAGTGAAATGCATTTGCATGCAATTTCATCATAAATATACCCATTTAACTTGAATGTTGGTTTTTTTTTGCTAGTTTCTACTTTTGTGAATAAGGCGCTGTGTGTATACCTGAATAGACGTTTATATTTTTACGCTGTTGACATGTACATTTTATACTGTGGCATGTGTGGTAAGTATATTTTTTCTCGTTTCGGTTGTTTGTTCAAATATATTTTTAGCCTTGCGTCGTTGACGTTATCATGGTCAACATCATCAAAAAAACACAGAGCGAAAGCTGACGGACGGACGTAAGCAAGCCAGTAAAGAAAAATACTCGATGATGTTATTACTATTATTAAGTATACTGCTGCTGCAACAGCTATTAAACTTTTACTTGTTTCTTGCTTCCCCCTTTTTGTACAACTATTTATTATTAGTCCTTGAAGCCCTTTTTACCGATAAAATATTGTTTTCTTTTTTTCTCTTTTTTTGGCAAATAAACTGAACGACAGCAAGAAAGAGAGCGAGAGAGCGCGTCGTCGTGTGTAAATCTGTGTGTATAAAGTGATAGCGAATATATAGGAAATACCGAAATTCGAAACTTTGCACCACCAACAACTTAACTTGTCGGTGTGCACACTTGATCGTACTTCATGTGGACGTAGACGTCACGATTCACGATGGCCTTAATTTATCCGTTGAGTACTGTTTTCGACTTGTGCGCCGACCCACCGACTGACCGGCATCACAATGATCGCGATCGACATCATTCATTATCATCATCGTCTCGCTTCTTTAAGCCAATCTATTTATACCATATAAAAATATAAATATATAAGAAAAAACTTCCTCTTTTATTTTGTTACTTCATTTTGCCAGCATTTAAGCTGCCAGTTAGACACAAACACACACGGAGAGAGAGAGAGGGACCAACGAGCCCATGCAATCCAATATCCAATGCAATTCTATACACGACTAGTATTTTTATGGACTGACCATTGACCATCTGTACCTATTTGTCTTGTTTCGACGGCACGGCGGTGTGAGTTATAGGAAAAGTAACACCAGTCTATTTCACCACCACCATATCATCAACAACACGCACGAAGAAGAAACAAACAATAATGCATACTTGCTATATTTACGCTTTGTTGCAATACCAAACGTAACTGGTTCAGCGTCATCAGTGATATTGCCGTCATGGATTACCTGACTTAGATTTTTTTTCTTTTTATTTTTTATCCTTCCCCGTTCCCCGCTAAGAATTGTGGAAGTTGATAGTGGTGGTGTGCATTACATTTAATCGCATGTTATAAATCGTCGTTGAGGCTGTTGACGACGTAAGAGGGCAGTAGTTTTAGTGGTGGGATGATGTAAAGATGCAATTTAATTGGTTCAAAGATATACAATTTTCTGAGAAACTGCAAGAGAGCAAGTAATTCGACCAGTCATTGCGGTCTTCTCAAAATATAAAGTAAACACAGACAGATTAAAAAGTAGCATTTTCCCGTGCAAAGTTTCACTTTTATCTTTATCATTTTACAGGTTCATTTCAGCTTATATGTTGTATTGTTGGTTGACTGTTGAAGGTTTTAAAATTATTATTGTCATCATGAAAGCTTCTACTGTTATTTATGCGACTTTTTAGCAGGTTCAGTATAGCTGAAAGATGAGCGAGAGTGGAAAATAAATAATAGCCGCCTCCACACAATATTTAAAAAAGCCTTTGTCAATCAACAAGAGTCCAAAGAATGCCATAAATTGATTAGGGATAACAAACAACTCCTATCTTACTTTATTTAGCCAGTGCTGCCACAACTGGTTGTAAAAGGAAGAGTAATAGAGCAATTTTCAATGTAGGTGGCACAATACTTTATTACGGTCAATGTCCACCGTGCCAAGCAGACAATCAGCTAAGCTAAGGATATGTGTAGTGCGTGTGTGTGTGTGGTAAAGACATTATTTAGCGTAATATATTTTATTGTGTAAACAAACTGCATCTTTTTTTTTACTTTTATTTCTTCGTCTTGAACAAGTCTCTGAAGCAGCAGCCGCAACCCGGATCATGAATCCTCCCCACCACCAAACGGTTGGCATTATTCTCTTTTACGTGCCGACCGTATGGAGTACACAGAACATAAAAGATTAGTAAAAAATACAAAAATATGATAATCATGATGTTGGTTGGTTGTGGCGGCTGTGGTGGAGGAGGTGGTAGAAGGCAGCTTAAAGCGATTTAGATTTTTGTGGCAATTTTATGTGTGAATGACAGAGAAAATAGAAAGTAAATGAAGAACAAATGCGTATAGTGTTTTTTTTTTCAGAAAATAAAGAGATACTTTATGTCTCTTCCAGGGACAATTTTTTACGTCGTGTGTGGGGTCCACACATGAAGACGTAAAGTAACTACCGAAGTAAGTCGTTGTAAAAAAAGTGCTTATATAGTCTCTGTTATAGAAATAAATGGTGTATCACCAAAACTAGTTCTATATATTAATATTATCCGCACAGCAAAAGCAGCAGTACTTCGCCAAAGCTAAAGGTTTGTTGTACTTATTCAGTTTATCACACCGATTCTTTGTCTCCATGCTGTTTCAACAACATTTGCAAATAGGCACCCAGATACAACTTAAATGCCTCCTGTATTATAATATTGTGTTTCCATGCGTACAACTTATCTTATATGTACTTGTGCAGTATGTAAATAAAACCAATATCTGTTTCATCAAGCACCGACGCAACTTTTCATTTTTATTGCGTTCTTCTTTGCGAAAATGACAATACTGTTATTATCCGTTTGTTAATGGCAAAGGACAATGCTACTAGTGTGAGCAGACAGCTTGTGATGCTATGATTGAGTCGTGTTTGTCAGCATGTCTGTCTGGGAGCACGCTCCTGATCATACGCTCATACTGAAGTAAGCGAAATTTAGCACAGCGAAAGATGAAGGTCTACTATTGTTGCTGGTATACATCAGTCAACCCCTATACGCGAGGACAGGGGACATATTCAGTCTATTATTACTATTACATTTGCATAATTCGTGCAACGGTGCATTTGAAACCGTATATTTAATTGTTGTGGAAGCAGGCATCAAAATGCGAGGTCACCAGGAGCCCCCAGGAGTAGCAAAGGGAGGAGAAAGCATTTTTATTTTATTGTTTCTATAATACATATGCAATGGCTTATCGAGCACAGCAAAAATGTGAATGCTTTCAGCTACGTCACTACTATCCTTGAAATTACAGCCGGTTTATAATTATCATTAAAAAATATTTTTGGCAGTGGCAGTAGTGCTTGCTCTTTAGAGGGAGGAACGATGATGGGCTTGTGTTTGTTCCTTGGTTTATTCGTTTTATGTGCTCGTTGTTTTTTTCGCTTTTAAATCCGAGCTCCATTACCCTTGTCGTACAAGTACAACAAGTACTAGTTCTATAATGTGAGAGGCTATTACTCCTACAATAAAAATGGCAAATTACACCAGTTTTTGCACTCTCTGTTTAATATATATCCCTGCCTTCTGCCTTTCCATTCGGATTTTTGTGGGATGACGATGGCTGCTGGTGTGATGATGTGATGTGGTAATAGATAATGTTCGTAAATTAGGAGAAAAACGGAGGAGGGGCAGCAGCAGGCACAGAGCTAGTAAGAAGGGTGAGAACTAAAACCATAAAGGGATAAATATTTTCATCCCTCTCTTACCATTATGTACCTATAAAAATAATATTATTCTCGCTGCTGACACTACTACTATCCTGACGACAAGACTGCTAATGTGCCTGTACCATTGCTGTTTTTCTGGTGATGTCAACATACTGGTGAAAATGATCATTCGTCGACGTCGTAACGTCTCTGCTCTTCCGTGTATTATGTATAGTAATGTAAAGAGGTTTTTTATGTGAATTTCCCTCCTACTGTGTTTTTTTCTCTCTTTGCAATGATCTCTTTCTCTCACTATTCTACTACGGAAATTTGATGTGCTTTGGTGAAGGAGGGCTTCTGCTTGATGCTGTTTGATGATTTTGAAAAGAGAAAAAGGAATGACATGTTGCTGCCAGCGAATCAGGACTAAAAAGCATTTATTTAGGCACATCTTTTGTGACTATATAAGATTCCTCCATCGTGTCAGTACGTTATGTACGTACTTTCGTCCGTCCGTCCGTAAGTACGATAACTCTTGAAGGGAAATGAATTTTGGAGTTCTGTTTTCGCCAATCAATAGATATGGTCAATAGCTCGGATGAGTTTGAAGATGGGCATTTGGGGTCAACGCCTTGGGGGTCAAATGGGGGGGTTAAGCCTTATAACTTAATTGGCTGATTTTAACACCGATACTGAATGGATGTGCCTAATTTACAGTTTACCAAACTTTTATTTGTTTACGTTTAACCGTCATCATCATCCACATTAGCCATAAACAAAACCATTTCAGAGAACATAGCTACGACAACAAGAGGACAAGAGAGAGAGAGAGAGAGAGAGAGAAAGATGAAGGCGATGATGGTGGTGACGTGTTATCTGCTTGTATGGGCGATGAGGAAGTTGGCATTGTCACCAGCGCATATACACACGTATTAGGTGGACGTTATGTATGTTACCAGCACCACATCAAAAGACCTGTGAATTACAACGGCAAGTAGCAGGCTTACGAAATAAACAGTGATGGTGGTACCCAACTCGTACTTTTCGCACAACCAGTTACTCCTCCATTGCTGCAATTATCATTGCCCGGAAATTACATGACAGGGAAACGAGAGCAGTGGCAAAGGGTAATAGTTTGAGTAGGTAGGTACGCGCGGTATTATTTAATAGTAAAGTACCATTAATGTGCGTGTACAAAGAGACGATTGTGAATTAGCCATTGGTATTGCAGATGAATAGGCACAAAAACGAGGTTGAAATGTCGTCGTCGTCGGATATCTATTTACATAATTCCATACATACACATACACAACACATCTGACTTCTTTTCTCTCTCTCTCTCTCCCTCGTCCTTTCTCCTCAGCCTGTTTTCTATTTGATTGCGCATTTTCAGAATGGAAAGGAAATTTTCTCTGTACAGTGCTCCTTTTTGACGCAAAGCAGAGCCACAAAGAGAGTTTTCCCTTGTGCTGTTTGTTTGTTGGTGTGCGTAGCTATTAGTAGTAGTAAATGAGTGAGTTGACGCTTCAGTGACAAAACTGCCAGGTTTTTTGCCTTAAATGATTAGAAAGGAAAGTTTGTTGCTGTTTTCAATTTGCTTGACGGTACTGGGTTTGCTTAGGTAATTTTACTCTTTGTTTCGCGAACAATCTATACATACTGTTTGGATGAGGACTGTATTATTTACTTCCTGTTTTTACTCGTAACTTACAAATCAAGTATGTTTACTTGAGGATGATCAGGACGATTGTGGATATGGAGATCTCGTCGTACCAAAGGGACAAACCGAGGTAAGAGAGAGCCGGGCATGGATATAATGTTATGGTTGGATGCTCTAGACAAATAGTAGAAGAGGATGATACTCATATTGCTTCATACCGACGTACTGGTTGTACTCATGAGGCCGAGAGAAAAACAAGTAGACGTGGAGAGTGAGGAAGGGGTTTAAGGAGGATAAAAAGGATAATGTTAAAAAGAGTGTTTGTTTAACTGCTAAATATTTGCCTGTGTTTTCCTCCGCACAAACAGAATGTGAAAATGTGTAACCTTCACTTTGCCCCCGACTGCTGTCAAAGACAAGGAATACGAGTGTCAATCGACATATCTCTTATAATTTTTAGTATTGTAGTTAATACGAATAGTGTGATGTTGTAACCTTCATTTGAAGTTGCCAGTTGTTCATTCGCAGCTTTGCTTGTGTAGTTTTATTACGACTTTCTCAATTCTCTTTAAAGTGTGATGGTTCAAATAACCACGATAAATCGCAGCTGCGTTTTAGTTATTTAACTCCAATAATCGCAGGCATCATTCTCCTTAATTTATACAGCCATTCAAGATATAAATCCCACTAAAAACTGACCCCATTTATCCCCCTTCAGCACAGAGTACCACCGTGTTTCTCTGCACAAAACCATGATTGCAAGCACAGTTACTAATCTATGCACACTTGATATTTTATAGTCTCGCTAAAAATATTCTCGATAGTCTATGAGCAAGCAGGAGTCTCATTATAAATTTTAGTATCTTTCCACCTTCCCCTCCTCTTTGTCGTCATGGTCGTCATTTCATCTTGAAAAGATTTTTTTTCTCACTAGAGAGATGAATCTCTCTCATCTCTCTATCTCTCTATCTTTCAGTGTTACTTCCTCACGGTAATAAACCCCGTTGAAAATATAATTTTAAAAAATATTTTTTACTAGCTGTTTTCAGTAGTGTCTCTCCCTCTCTAGCTTTCCAATAATATACATTATCATCACCACCACACTTGTTTTCAAAAACTACTTTTAACTACCTTACCATCGCCGCCATCAACATCTCTCTCAAGCTCTCTCTTCCCTTACTTTAGAATTTTCTGCATCTCCTCCTTCCCGCACATATTTCACAACATCAACATCAACAGCAGAAAAAAACAGTCCATAAAATTCTCCACCAGACCAAAAGAAGAGAAGAGTAATGGCAAAGCGTTGAAACTGAAAGGAAAAAGGAGAGAAGTAGCAGTGGTGAGCGATAAGGGAAAATATGTGGTGGTATCGCTAGTCTGCCTATTTATATAACAGCGTGTATCTCTCTCTCTCACTCTCTCTCCGTTTCCATATGAATACATGTGGAAGGGAGTTGAGAAACAATCCTTTTAGTAATTAAGTTCTTGTTACCTACCACCACTTGCTTTACGTTAAAGTTACTGCTCCTTTTCGTCGTCTTCTTAACCCAACCACACTTTTCTGCGTTCCCAAAGAAATGCCTTGCAAAACTGTATTTATATGCCTATTACCTGAAAATTTATGTCTTTTTGGTTGATGTACATTCCGTGGCGCACATTACTGTCGTTCTCTTTTAAGTACCGAACTTGCTGTATTGCGGTAGTAGACCAGAAGATGAATATAATATCAGTAAATAGCGAAAAGTATAAATGGTGTTATTTGCTGACAGGACTGAGGACATGAACGGAGCTAACTTTACAGCTTAGTTTAATAGGAAGCATGCATACGCGACTCACTCTTTGCCATTTTAAAAAGATATAAAAAATTAAATTACATTTTTATGATTTCTCCTATTGCTCTTCTGTTGTCTACGCATAGGAATAACAAGCGAAAATGAAGAGGAGAGATTAGTAGTACGGCTGGTGAGAGAGGGATTTGTATCGCCATTTTCCTGCATATAAATAATCTGTCATCTCTCCGTTGAAGGAAAGAAGCCGTTGTGCGCTGTTGTCCTCTGATATTCCTGCTAATATATACCATTAACACGACGATCAGGAACATCAGTCCGCGTCAGCACTTTGCTTGAGATGGTTTGCTTTTGAATTTTCCAGGCTCCCACCTTCACAGTTCAAGTGGCGGCAGTAGTGCCCGTGAAATACAGATAGCAAGCAGCATCAGCAAGAGTAAGCATTGAAATGTCTCTGTCAACTCTACTCATGTTATAGACGACGCTGTGTGATTTTACTAGCATTGATCATGTTTGACAACGAGTGCCGTACAAATTTCTTTTTTTCTTTTGATTCCATAGGGTGAAATGGCGACAACACGAAAAAAAGCAGGCTATGTGGTCTTCCAAGCAAAAAGAAACATGGCATCGTTACTGCATCATCAAGCGTTTGAGTTTCGGCGCCAGGGTGTCCTTACTGATGTGACCGTTGTGATCACAGATTATGAGAATTCCGAGGGAAGTAGCAATGGTCAGAAGGGCACACCCCTGAAAAAGTTTCATTGTCACAAACTGATCCTGGCAGCATACAGTAGAACATTGCATCATCTTTTAAAGAGGCCGGAGAGCAAGAAAACTTTAGAGCTTTGCATTACCAGCAAGCAAATCCCACCGAAATATTTTGCTCTTATGCTGGACTACCTGTACAAAGGTCATCTTGAGATTCGCCAGGATGAGTTGCCACAGTTGAGATATTGTGCGTTCAAGCTGCAAATTGAATGTCTTTTGGACGAAATCGAAAAATGGCGGATATCTACCAACACTCAAATTCCTGGTATGGATACTTATGATTATGATGTAGAAAACATTTGTGAATTTGAAGCTGGATTGAACCCACCAGTGGTCAATGAAACAGAACAAGGATGTCACTTGGATTTGATCCAATTGCCCCAGGAGAATAAGAACAAAAAGGAAATGGCTGATGATAACAACAGCGACGCAGCTACGGAAGAAATTCCGAATACATCACGAAATGTTGTAAGTCATTCTTTTTTACTTTCCAAATATCACTAATACATTCTAATTCCATGCCTCATAAAGAAGTTACACGTTGCTTCCAATAACAGCGGGCTTTTTTTATGTGTGCAAAAGTGTGCTTTTACTTTTAAACGAGCCACAGTTTCAGCAAATAACGGCCATGCATAAAGATGCTACTACGAGTAGCTTACAGCCTTTTTGTCACATAGATTTTTGCTTGCTCGCTTCACACAACATTATCATCATTACGTCCCAGTGGTGCGGCGGTAGCGAATAAGTACAGTCTATCATAATATCATGTAAACATGCTTTAAATATGTTGTTAACAGCGTGTTAACATGCTTACTTTTCTAAAAAGAGGGTAGGTATGCATTTGCCTACATGCACATTTCTGCAGTTATTGTCTAAACGCTCATAAAGAAATACACTCTTGTTTTCAGCCAATGTATTATAACAACATAGCATTGTGTCAAGGAAAATGAAATGGTTGAATATGATGATTACTTTTTGCATGCAAGTAGATATTGCATTCAGGTAGAGCTTTTGGCGATTGCAAAAAAGACGCCTCACAGATTAAGAAGATTTCGAAAGGATAGTAATGATGATGGCAGGAATTCAACAACGGTAGTAGAGAAATGACGTGAAGTAAAAAAATAAGATAACAGTATAAAAGGTAATTGAGATTCCAAGGACAGATATGGAGCATTCTTTTGCACTGCGATGCATCCGCTCTTGAAGAAAATCAGTAGGTTTTATTCCAGAATATAAAATTGACTTAGTTATTGAAATCTTTTGGGTTATTTTCTACAAGGTTGACGCAAACAAAATACTTTAGAGAATTGCAACAGCACAAGGTTACATAAAATTGAATATATGGTGAATCACTTAAAATGTATGGACAACTATTTCCATAATACGCATGAAGGATAAGGCACAAATATGTCCAGGATGGGCACATATATTTGCATATCTCACTTTATATCTAATACCTACCTTGCACAAATTGCATTAACATTACTAGTCTTATCAATCGTAGTCTCGACTAAAAATGGAGTATGCTATCCCGAAAGGTAAATTTATCGTTTTCAGCTTTATTCATTTCATGTCTCAATTTCAGCTTTATTTTATTTTATTATCTAGCTGCGTCATATTGAAACATCTCAAAAATTAACGTTTTAAATATTATTAAGCTCCGTTCAAATGAAATGGGAACAGTAATGCTCTCCCATGTTAATTTCGGTTTTCAAAAATCCATATCTTGTGTGTTTGACTTCACCAAATTTGACTCTTTTATCTTGTTGCCCCGACCAACAAAAACTCGGGTCGTTAAATTTCAAGTTTAAATATTATTGTATACTAAAGTTACAGATTTTTCAAAACAAGTGAGAGTCTTACTGTTCTTATATCTCATTTGAACGGGCATTATGTATTGTCAGGGGAATTGGCATATACAAATATTTATATTTTTTATTTGCCCCGTAAAGATCTTTGTTCAAAAACTGAACGAGCACAGGTTTCTTTAAAAAACTTATATCACC
The DNA here is from genome assembly GCA_027744295.1 of Callyntrura guangdongensis. Classification (NCBI taxonomy): domain Eukaryota; kingdom Metazoa; phylum Arthropoda; class Collembola; order Entomobryomorpha; family Paronellidae; genus Callyntrura; species Callyntrura guangdongensis. Next base: position 12,994 of record JAHZNB010004576.1, read on the forward strand.
CTTTACAAAAAGCTTTACGGCCACAGGTAGAATGCAACAACGACCTAATTAACTGCTTGAACGACAACAACACACTTTCGAAAATTAAAGGAAAAACGCGCTTTAATGACAAATAGCGTAGAGGGAGATGGTTGAAGAGATGAGTAAACGAGTACAGCAACAAAAGAGACCACGTGCAAGAAGAAAACAACTGTACATTTTTCAAGTGCCTCCACAATTGTAACCCCTTTTAGCTGGCTTGGCTCGACAATTGAACATAACATAAAAATATGCATAGAGATAAACATGCTCCTTTATTTACAGCTTACCCTTTAAATTTATATACTTGGTACAGATACAATTGCATTTCGTCGCTTTTTGTTTCTCATAATGAATATTAATGACTGTAGGTGCTTGCCTAGTTAATATTCAATAGCGGCCAATTAACTGTCTAAAAAAGTAATGAAATTGTAGCGGCGACATTGGCATAATGCAAGCAGATAATGAATTTTTAGGCGTCGTATCCCAACCACTCCACAAGAACAATAAGATTATCAGTAGCATCATTTCATGTGGCTGAGCAAGATGACATAATCAAGAATGAAACAATGGGAAAAAAAGATGGAGCAAAAAGTGTATGCAAAAATGATTAGGATTTGAAGACGATGACCATGATGATTAGGTAGATGTTGGTTGTTGTTGATGAGGCAGCTTCTGCTACAGCTGATGAGAAACTTGTTTGGTGTTCATTCACAAGAATTATTTCTACAATTGCTGCTACTCGCTCGCTCTTCGCTTCAAGGGAAGCCAGAAGGAAAGAGAATCAAGAAAAGTAAAAGAGAGCGAGCGAGCGGGAGAGAGAAAATAGAAATCATTATTGGTACTCTTCGTCGCCCTCGTCGTCAGTTTCGGTAGCAACAGAGTCTCAGTGGTGTTAAATGACGATGGCTTGACGATTTAATGTTTTTCTCATACCTATCGGCAACGCAGTGCAAATGCTTAATACTTTTAAAGGCACGTAATTGCTTACCTGCTTGTCATATATCCCGTACGGGTTGGCTCAAGCCGCCGTTGGAGCGTCTTTCCTTATACGGATATCTGCAAGTTAAACAAGAATATATGTAATCCAAAGTTTTAGAAGTAGTTATGCTCTTCAATATTGTGCAAATGTGTAGTATTTTATAAAAACTAATTTTAAAAACATGTAGCCACTGGCAAACTTTACACATTGCTTATGCTGTCATGTGGATCTTAATGTACACTTCTGGTTTGTTGTGATGCCAAAGATACTGATTTGTGGGGATTAAGTAAAATGTTTGATTTTCAGCAAAGGTATCAATCTTACAGCATTTCATAGTTTACTGACTCGTCATAGAATATATATTTTGCAATAATGATAATTTATGTGATCTGTGGGCTAACTAACAAGAAATTTGCCGCCGACAAAATTTGTTTTGAGCATTGGTCAGGCAGACGTAGGTACTTGGACCTTTTGCTGGGGTATTGCGAGAAATTCTGAGAATATGCATGAAAATATGCCTATATGTAATAGGAGAGGCTCTACAGATTTCTTTTTTATTTCTTCTGTTCGTTTTCGTATAAATTAGGCTCGACCCAAGAAAACCAGTGGTCTAAAGAATCGCCAGAAGAAGAAATCTACTAAACAAGTAAATGTGGCTGCCAAAATAAACAAGGATAAAAGGGTTTCCCAGAATAGGAAGAAGATCATCAACAAAGGGTTGATAATGTCTTCTCCCGGAAATGAAAAAGAACGTATGGAAACTGATAATGCACCATTAACCCCTACGACATTTCATAAGCGATCTTTGATTCCCAAAATGAAACTGCGACCACGGAAAGCTTCTAAGAAAGGCGGTGTCGCTGGGTTAAAAGGGGGCTCTGCTGATACAGGGACAGCATCAAAGTTGCGTCCACGTTGCCGCCAGATGAAAGTAGAGGATGTGGTTGTACCAGAGGAAGAGGAGCCTATGAGTGTGCCAAAGGAAGTTCGTCCGATGGCTGTGCCAAAGCGAAAGGTTGGACGCCCACGGGGTAGTGGGAAAAAGTCTAGCGGCCGCCCACGGGGTAGTGGGAAAAAGTACAGCGGCCGCCCACGGGGTAGTGGGAAAAAGTCCAGCGGCCGCCCACGGGGCAGTGGGAAAAAGTCCAGAGGCCGCCCACGGGGTAGTGGGAAAAAGTCTAAGGGTATGTCTCCAGATGCCCCAGCATCAAATGCAACCCCACGTAAACGGGGTGAACAAGCAAGTGATGATGATAGAGTACTTGCAAGTTTATCAGAAGAAATATTGACTCTTACTAGTCGTCCTTCAAAATATTCTCGGACTGGACGATTAATTAAACCAAACAACACGCGGTATTCGCCACAACAGGGCATTTCAGCAGGTTTTTTGATTTCAAAAATGAAAACAATTACAGATGGTTGGGGAACAGAAACGCAAAACAAACCACGGGATTTAGAAACAGGTTCGAAAGTGGAGGCACAGTCACCAGTAGCTGGACCTTCTCCCAAACCTAGCGCAGGTAGCGCAGTTGCGTTGGCGACGACAGTGGAAGTTCCTACATGGAGAGTAACAGATATGAACGAAATTTTCAATGAAGAAGAAAACACTGTTAACACTGGCTTTGACGACATGAGTAATGAGGCTTTTGCTTTGCGACATCGAAAATCGGAAATGCAAGAAAAACAGAGAAAGCGTTGGGACAGACAGCGAATGCGAGAGGCTAAGTCCGTTGATAAGTATTAGAAGTCTTATTGAACAACTCCTGACCTCTTACAAAGATTAAAAAATAAACGATTTGTTTGTGTGGTGTCTCTAGATTGAAGGCACGACAGGATGAGAAGCAGTGGAATGCGAGATACAAAAAAGCAGTTAGTCAGATCGTAGCGAAAAGGTGAGAGCGTCTGACAAAAAATGGTCATATTGTCGCATTCCAGTAAAACTTAAAAATATCTCGTTTACAGGAAGGCAAATCAAGATAAGAAGGCGGGAGGGGTCGATACCAACCCGAGTTTGGAAAACATCGTTGCTATTTACGTGGGTGAGGAGCTGCCTCCGGATGTTTATGAGTACGCGATTCCTGCTGAAGATGATTAAACAAGTGAAAACAGTAGTGCACTGTTTGTTATTCCAATGCTTAATAGTGAATTAATTCCTATGCTGATCCCATTAATTAAGTTGATTTTGTTTATTTGAGACTGAGCTGATGCCAAATGTAGGTATATAATTAATTGAGGTGAAAATTATTCAAAAATAGCATTATACACGAGGTTGTTATAATAATTTTTGATTATTTGTGCATTTACAAAACTAACGATAAGTCAACATATTTTTAAAAAATTACACGTTGAATTAAATTTCTTTTATGATTTTTATTAAGCCATTTTAATAAAATCACTAATATTCTTCCTTTAAAACTATATTGTTGTTGCGATTTTACTACTACCAAAAAGCATAATATTTATTGATCATATATAACATCTTCTGTAAATAGGTCATTTGAAGAAACCACATTTTGTCTCCACTGAAACCACTGCTGCTGCTGCAGAAAAGTAAATAATCCCCAAGATAAACCACTTCTTCCTTGAAAATAAAACACGAAAGAGGGAAATCATAAATTAAAGCTTCTCCTGCTCTTATCCATTTTTTCAAGATAACTAACAACACAGCCAGCAGAAAAAAAGAATAATAATGGTCATCCGATAATCATAATAAATTGAGATCAGAGGACTAGGTAAACAGCAGAGTGGTCGAGGTTTCGACACGTTCAAGGCTATTAACGACCATTGTGGCGTATTTTCCTTTCTTTAAAAAAGAGTTTCCTGCTCAAAATGTTCAAAGGTTAAAAAATGGGGTAATGTAAGAGCCAGAATTGAAATAAGCTGCCTTTTTACAGTAGCTGTAGAGTAACCGTCCTTTTAGCATGTCAGTATGTATGTCAGCAATATTTTTCGTATTCAGTTTCTTTCCTTATCATCATTCGCATAATTTCTGTGAGAAGGGGACCACGTGCTATCACATCTCCGTTTTTTTCCTTTACGACAATTTTTATGGGATTACTAAAGATTAGCCGTAAGGATAAGCTGGATTTACAGAGGGAAACGGTTGCACATTTGTTTAAGCAAGCCAGACAAGCAAAAGAAATAGCAAATATTATGTGAAAAGTTACATTACGTCTCACGAGGAGAAATATTAACGTCACGCAGTAAATGTTCGTAGGGACACCTCTCCTATCAAAACATTATGCACCCAGTTTTTTCTCCAAATTCTCGGGGAAAATGCCTCGTCTATTTACACAGTCATGCTTCGTTCGCTGCGACATTGGTAGCAGTGGGAAAGACACTTGAACAGCAGCAGGAGCAAACCAAACCAGCATATAATTTACCTAAGTCAGTTACTACTATTATATTAGTGTGGATATGTATATGGGTTGGTGGCAGCAGTGGACTTTATAAAGGAAACTATTACTTGGTTGAAAACTGGCGACTGGATGGTACTCCACAGAGATGAGGTACCAGAGAGTTAAGAGATTTGTGTGTGTGCCTTTGTATCTGCTGAGTGATTCTCTTCTGAGTGGACCATCTTTTTCACATGAAGAAAAGTGTGGAGATTTTTTTTTCTTCTTTTTCTCGCTTTGCGTTTAGACAAGGACTGTTACTATTACAAGTACAACCACTGTGACTCTGGCTGATGGTGACGACGACGATGTTGATGAGAATGACGAGGACTCTTGTGATCATCAGGCCCATAAGTTTCTTAAATAGGTAGAGGTGTAAATACATGCCCCAAGACGACCATGTACCTGACAGCATATTTATAAGAGAGGCTCTTCCTAGGAAATCTAATTTATACACTCTGATATCCCCTTAAACTGTCGTGGCCTTAATTGCTGCTCCCACAGGATTTACAAGAGCGTCTGAAGAAATCGTTTGTGTAAATATTTCAAATCCCTCTCCCTTTCGTTCCCTAGCAGAAACCTATTTTTTCTTTCTCTTCTTTCTTTTTTTCCCTTCCCTTCAAAATAGACTACCTTGTATATGTCTTTTACTATGGGCAGCATTTTTTTGTTCACACACTCACTCACAGTCAGACTAAAACTGAAAAATCTTGTGAAAAATACTTTTGTGTGTGAGTGTGTGTGTGTTTGTTTGACTGTTAGTAACACAGGGCTGGTGGTGGGGGTGTGAGTTACTACAATTTTGGTTTGTTTGCTTCCTCCATCGTCCAATGATGGTAATGGTGGTGGTGTTAGTAGAGAGGTAGCAGTAGTCAAAGTTTTACTTTTCCGGGTCTTTTCTCTTCGAAACTTGCTCGTGTATCGTAGTCTTAAGTCTTAAGGTACTACTTACTACCTACCTACACGCTACGCGAGGAACCTACATAATCGTCACAGTCACGATACGACAAACAGCGAAGTAGTCATGCATGATGGTACGGTTTGGTTTTGTTGGTTTGTACGTTAACCTTATTCTTTCCGTCTTCGTCTTCTTTCCTCTTGGTTTAAAAAATACATTTGAAAAGAAACTCTTGAAAACAAGTCCGACTTTTTTTTTCTACAACTTCCAATAATATGCAGGACATGGACCAGAGAGCACACAAGAAAAGAAATAAAGGATACCCTATTTGCGTCTTCCTTCCTCGCCGTTGTCTTCCTACTTTAGCTGGTCTTCCACTTTTCTGTTTTCATACTTTGCCGATTGTCATTATAAAAAAGCAATGAAAACGACACCACGTTGAGAACAAGTTAAACAAGTGACAATATAAAATAACAGAGTAAGAAAAATTGCGACAAGGATGTAAAAGTACCAATGTGTATGGCATAAAAATAAGAGGAAATATGGTTATCGATTTTTAACAAGAACCAAAGAACGTCCCTTCTTTTTTTGTATTCGCTTCTTTCTCCATACCCACCTCACTCTCTCTCTAATGTACTTTGCGAAAGAATACACCCGAGCATTCCCACCTAAACAACTACGAAAACTTGCTAAAGTGAAAAAACTGCAACTGGACCTGTGAACCTATGGGCATTTTTCTTTCCGTTACTATCTCCCCTTCCCTCCCCTCTCTCAGGACTTTCTCTAGGACAATTAAATGACCTGATGTTGAGTTGAGGCACAAGGCGACGAGGAAGGAGAAGAAAAATATAGACGCTCCTACGACAAGTACCAGGAACACCAGCAGCGGTAACTATAACGGTAGCAGTGGCGTCAGACCAAAACCGTCCGACATTCCGACCTTCTAACCAATTCACAAGACAAGAAATGAAAGGAACAAACGATGATGATACTTTTTGTGTTCTATTCCCCAGCATTTATTGCAACGGCGAAGACGATCATGCTTTCAACCAGTAACAACAATAATGTATGTAGGTATGTATATCCATGTCACTTTCTTTTTTATCTACCAAACTTTTTTGTTCAACTTATTTCCAACGAGAGATGATATTTTTCCTCAAGTTTTTTTTTTTATTTTCAGCCTGCCAGAGATATTTTACGCCGGGAAAAAGGATCCGCTGAGAATAGTCTTGGAGGACTCGTCGTCCCCGTTTGCTGCTTCGATGTAAGAAGTGTGAAGAAGAAAAAAGAGCGCCTGAGAAGAAATACATATAAATTGAAAAGCTGCTCCTGTCACCGGTCCACATTTTCTTTGCCTGCTCCTTGCTCTCTTGTTCTTCCACTTCTGCTCTGGTTAGAAATCATAGTTTTTTTTTTAAAAAAAAGAAAGTTTGCTCGTAGTTTAAAGAAGAAGCAGGAGAGTGTAAAACACTTGGAAAAATATCATACCAAGGCGATCCATGTATCAAAAGTACGTGTGGAGAGATAGATGCTCTCTATGCACACACACATGCATGTACGATTTCTTTGTTTTTTTTTTCAGTCCCAATTCCTTCCTACAGAACTCTCTCATCGTCAGGTCCCCATATTATTTTCTCTGTACAAAGTTGCTTCCTTTACTTATTTTTTTTTGTCTGTGCTTCTTATTTCTCTTCTTGGTAAAGTCTGTCGCAGACAAGTCTGAGAAGAATCTTGCATGATTCTCCTTTATTTCTGCCGAGGGTTTTTTTGTTTCACAAGAGAAAAAATCTATTAAGATACTTCATCGGAAAAAAGGAAAAGTGCGCGCAAAGAAGACGAATGAATCGGAGGAGATATGCTCTCAAAAATCTGTGTGACTGCCAGTCACAGAAAGACGAGGAAAAGGGGGAAATGGAATTTCGACTAAGGCGTTCATACAACTTCACCAGAGCTGCCTGATCTTATCTTTTGTCCATTTCACGGCAATTGGATTACCTTACCCAAAAAAATGTCCGTGTACCTACCTACTACTACCACTACACGACTGCCCCGAAATCCACGCCAATGCTATACCCTGACAGAGACGGAGAAACGAGAGTATAAAAAACCTGTGAACTGCCTGGATTCTCACACGCACCATAAATATTTTGTATTGTACAGCAGCAGTACCGTTTTATAGGGTTTATACACTGCGAACTTCGATTAATACTGATCCCACGTACGAGTATTGCTGCGTGTACCTATGTGACATGTGTTGTGTTCTTACTACTACAAACGAACATCAGATAGGTAAAGTCATCAACAACTTGGTGCAAAAAAAACGGAAAGAATTTCCTCTGCTTATTTTTCTTCTCCGTTTTAAATCCTTTTTTATATGCAGTTTTTCTTGCCACGGAATTCATGAATAAAAATGGGCAAGCAAAGGCAGGTTATTATTACCATTGACATAAAAATTTACAACCACCATCATGAAGACAATGTAAAACAGTCCACCACACACCGTTTTTTTTT
>JAHZNB010004577.1:0-10788 GCA_027744295.1 Callyntrura guangdongensis
CAATAATACAAGTTTTATCGGTACTAAATGTTTCAATAGAAGCGCATCGTACTGGTTTTTATGTCAGACTGGTATTATGATATTAACCAGAATACAATAGAAATAAAGAAAATTTTTGTTTAAAATAATGTTTGCAGTTGTCAAAAGTTGATTATGTGAGATGGCTCGACTCGCAAGGATCTCGATTATTCTTAAGTGAGGTACGGATTTTCAAGTAAGGATACACACTTACCCTGTCCTCTGATATTTTTCATATCCTATTCCTATTAGGATTTCCTATTCTATATTATATTATGCTAATTTTTCCTCTCCTATATAGCAATAGGATAGGAAAAAATAGGATTTTTAATGATAGGAATAGGATGTACGAAAACATTACAGTCTCTCTCTCAGTCGATCTCTGTGGCTTTCGTGTTTTGTAACTTGCGTATAAATACTTGTATAAATTACTTTATTATTGTGATTTCGATCTGGAGTTTGATCTCGCCAAATTTTTACATGAATAAATTATCTTTGATTTGCATAAAGCACCATATGCTCGGCCTTCTTTATCAATCCATCGAGAACAGGGACTGTCCGTATCCAAATAGAAGAATCTATGTACAGGTTTCCATGCCGACGGTTTAGGCAAATCGTTAAATTTCTTATCTGACTAATTCGACAGATTTTGAAAGCTCAAAAAGTCAAAGTTAGAATCCGCACAAGTCAACCAACGCTTTACTATCGCCTAGTTTATAGTTTATATCTGTAACCTTTAGTTAATGTTGGATGACAGTGAAGTAACTGTCTTTTGAAACAGAGAAAGCTGGCCGCTCAAAAATCAACAAAGATAAAAGAAGTTCATGTGAATGGTATTATTTTTTAACAGATGAGACAGTTACCAGTGAGATGCAGGTGGGTTTTTCATTTCTCTTTTCATGTTCTCCAGTTTCAAAGAAAATGAACGATCACAGTTTTCTTGTTTGGAGCGAACCTTCATAATTTAGGTATAAAATCAACTTTGTGAAACAAAAAAGCTCGTTTAGTTTCGATGCACACTAACCCACACTATAAAAATCCACTGAAAGTACTGTACCTACCAAACTGTGTATGTAGCTTCCCTCATTCATACTACCTTACCAGAAAAGAATCACACATTTTCTTGTGTTTTGTCAGTTTCAAAAAAGTGCATTAAAAAGAGAATCCGATCCGACCGTTGACCTAACTATATATCGTTTTTTATTGTATATTTTGACGCATTGTCCATTTTATTGGATCCTCTGATGTTGAACCTGAAGAAGCATTTTATTTTAAAAGGTGTGTTTTTGACTGGTTCGATTGCATAGTTTCTTCCTGAGGACTGCCCGATTAAAAAGGGAGAAGTCACAAGCAGAAATCAGCCGTGTAATCGTAAATGAAGTAGGTGCCTTTAGCTATAAGCTGGTTTACTGTTTCCCACCAGCACGCCAATGAACAACACGCAAATTCGTGCGAACTGTGAAATGGATTCTAGAGACTTGTGCATTCAGTGTTATTATGAGGTGAATTGTATTGTTATCGCATTGTTCATTGGCTTTTATTATATAAAATTACAAAAACTGTTTACAAAAATGTTGATGCAGCAGTAACGCATGTTCATAGGCTTTGGTTACGCTTCAGGGCAAAAAAATTTAATGCTATTTAATTCTAATCTAGTTTCCTTTCCTTTAGGGGCCTCCAATAATACTGTTCATGCATAATAAATGTATTCGCTCAACCAACGCAACAACGGCAGACAGACATGTTACTCACACATCAGTCACACACGAAGCTATTATTTGATAAAATGGAGTTTATAAAACAACAAAACACAAGTTTTCTTAATCGGTAATTTGGGTACAATCATCTTAGAAGAAAATCAAGTTTGCTGATGTTAAATTTTCAAGGTCTTTCCAATATCTGAAAGGAATTTTCTGCTGGTTCTTGTTCTTCTTCTTCAGATCATTCTTTTCAGTTTGTCTGTATGCGTATAATGTACACTCTTGTAAGTGCTATGATGTGATGGTTCCCCTCAAAAAGTTGCACTGTCATGCCGTCATGTAACTTACACATATTTATTGCAAAATCAATTATTCTGTCATGTTTTGTGAAGAACATCCGTGGCTTTTTTCAAGAGGCCTTTTATTGCCAGTTTACTTATCTCTCGTATTTTTTACGCAAACTAAAAGAGAACAACTTTATATGTGTATATATTTTTTAAAACGTAGAGGTATTCCTTTTTTGTATGCATAATAAATATAAATAAACATATAGTACATAAATACCTTCGTACCACTTGTCCACACCTAAAAAGTAGTTTTCTTATTTGATCATAGCTATTACTTCTCATTATTGTTTTCTTAGCCGTCATCTTAGTATTCAGCCTCGTTTTGTAATACTCATAGCCGTACCTTAACATACCGTTTTCAATAAATCTCATACATTTTTATCCAAAATAGCTAATAGCTCAAATTGAGGTTAGACGTTGGCCACTTTGAGTTATATTTTCAAAATTTAATAGCATGATTCTTACATCCCATTGATAAGAAAGAAGAAATATACTTGCTGAAATCCATCAAAACATATTTTTGCCTCAGATAATTTGCGCAAAAGACATGGCTGGAAAACCCCCGATTCAAGAAAATTCGTTAAACGGCTATAGATTCGTCTTGAATTTTCGCTAAATAAATTCCTCACGTAAATAAGGATTTTGGAGCATGAAGTTTATATTCAATTTTTGTTAGAACTAAAAAGTTATTTACTGTAATTTGGAAGGCAACGAACGCTATTAAAACTGAAATTCAGCGAGGACACAAAAACTTCATTATAAGATGCTTAATTTTTTAAAGCTTGCTGCTTGTTGCTCAATATTGCTGTGAACATAAAATGGGTACATTCATTAAATGAGTTGCGCGTGTTTTTGCATAAAAATATATGGATTCTCAAACAACGCTGACTTCAACGGGTACATGACTAGGTCCAATTATTTACAAGAACGAACATGGGTTGTCCATCCAAACAGACAATGTAGAAGTGCTTCATTTTGATCATATTTATTTTATTCATTAACATTAATATGACGTTGCTGTTACTCTGCTACTCATTGTCAGTACTCTGTCCACAGAGCCCCATTGAGTCAGTCCCTCACGCTTTTCTATTTATTTGCGCAAGTCGTTTGATTAGCAGTAAACAAAATGAAAGTGGTATGGACTATGTTAACAAACCAATTGTTGTTTGCAAGAAAAGCACAGGCTTTCTTTACCGCAACTCCTCTTGTCCATTCCTCTTCTATACCTCAAAGAAGCTAATAATTTATCATATATTTTTTATGGTCTTACACTAACACAATTTGAGCGTTACCTTGTTTCATTTACGAGAAAGTGCTGTTTATCCAGTCACTATTACTTACGAAGGGATGTGATGGTTATGAGTAGTGTGTGTTTTGATTACCAGCTATTACAGGTTTTTGCACTGTTTCTCTTCGTTATTTTTACCGAGATCACGTCAAGTTGAACTTTATCTGCTTCTGGCTGAAATTTTGGGGAAAATATTTTGTTCAGTTTTCCATCCAATACCGCGTCGTTGTTGTGCGCGAGCATTTTCGTATAATTTATTGCTCACCAGCTATATTACCTATTATTACCACTACTATTATTATATTATGTATGTACTATATCACATCACTATCTCCAGTGCAGGTATAACATTCATGCAAGAATAGCGAACGTCGTACACGGTGGTGTGAGACTGAAAATGCTTTCTCTCATGCGATCCGTCCGATCGGCGATCTCAAGCAGGCAGGCTCTATTTACTCAATCGTAGAGGAGCCAGAGTTAAGCTTGAATTCAACCTTATGAAATGAAAGTTACGCAACGCAACAAACAACAACAGTATCAGCACCACGCTTTATTTCGTTGTTATTATTATTACTACTATTATTAAATGGGCTGCCGTCGTACATGCGGAGAATCAGACGACAACAATACATCTGAGGATTTTGAATATATCTACAAGGTATCCGGGCAAACAATGGTTTTGTTACATAGGTACATTGTGTATAATATGCAGTCACGTTGTAAAAAGAAGTAAAAGAAGCAGCAGCAGCATCAACAACAACAGCATCACAATAATGGGCAATAATGATCTTCATAATAATAATACAAGTCTGTTGTGTACATTCACAGTCGGTCAGCCGAATGTGGATCATGGTAGTTGTAATTTACTGAGTAAATATATTGTGTCTGAAGGCCGGCGTTGCTTAAGGGAAGTAGAGGTAAAACGTAAGTGGCGGTGGGCACGCAAGATAGTAAATGGAAGTTTTAATATATAATAAAAAAAGATGTAGGCATCTAGGCGCAGTAATACAGAGCAGAGCAGATCGATATTCCTCAGGTATATGCTTACTGTAAGTATAATGATGACGATTATGATGATATATTTTCGTTGGTTTGCCATATATTTATATTACGTGAGTAATAATATGATAAATGATGCATGCATAACGCTATCCTTCCGTTGCTCTATGAATAATTGGTACATTCATTTCATTCGTACACAATGTAATGTTTGATGACCGTCGATTGACGAGAAATAAGCATGTAGGGATCTACTAGAGAAGCAGAGTGCCTTTTAAACAAGACCTTGCATTGTTAAATTCTTTCTGGTAAACTTACTCAAAGTGTATGTGATGTGCGATGTGCGTATAGTATATCCCGTGTCAACGCTGCGCCTCATCATGATACGAGGATGAGGACGGCAACGACGACGATGATGATGATGACAGTAATAATAATAATGTGATGATGATGATCTTGATGACCAAATGATGATATTACTCACCTTCCGTTGGCAAACTATTGAGTATCGTCCGTGTGTACACTGCTCCTTGTGTTCCTTGTTAACAAAAAAAGTCAATCCATAAGTTATTGTTCGATAACGCTCCCGGTATGAATCTCCCAGTGATAATAAAATAAAATAATAGACGGCAGCCACGTAATAAAAAGTGGCTTTCAGTGTGTTTATAGTGGAACCCAGTAAAGCGTATTAGCTGTATTTTATTTATATTCACATATATTTGTATACCCTTTCAGAGATGTTCTCGTTTTATGAGGTGCTCTTGTGGAAAGACAGATTACCCTGTGTGAAACGAGGAGGGATACCGCGAGAGAACTAGTAAAAAGTAGGGTTGGAGGGTATTGGTCTTGCTTGAAGTTGGAGACCAACTTCTCTAGACACATGCAGCTGCTGTTGCTGTTGAAATGCACACTACTATATAATACAATGCATCACAGGGGGAAAAATTAGTAAGTAAATATTTTCCGGTGAAACAATCGATTATTGATATTGTTGCATCAAAACCCCCCAAGAGTTAGTAAAAGTGATTATATGGATGTCGGAGCGTAAAATATTTCCAACTTCAGTTTGACTTATATCAGTGAAACAAGAAACAAAATACTGAGATAGCCATGGTCCGTGTTCACTTTACCCCTTTTTACTTTTGAATTTTTCTTTCGGAGACCATGCACATATGTAGTAGATACGTTCAGTTACAATAAAATAATAAAAAGCTCACATGCATAGACATTATTTTGAAAGAATAATTTACAAACTCAAAATCATAATATATAAACCGTACAATATGACACTTTAAAAATTCACAAAAAATTGAGAACCTCTTTTAAATCCATTTTACTATTACGATAATTTAAAAAAATGCAAACAATTGATAAAAATGCTTTTTCTACTTTGCTAACTACTTGCTACGCACGTCGAGCTTTAGGTACGATGACAACGGTTGTTGGAAAGAAGTTTGATGGATTCTTTCGTGGTTGTCAGTAGTGGCATCACATCGCAAAACTACCATTGCCTATTTGAGTTTATCAGCATCAGATAAAAAATGCATAAAAATGTTGTCGTATTCGTATATAGCAGTAGACCAGAAAGAGTTGGAAAGGTGAGTAACGTGCTTCAGCATTTTTATGTGGATGCTACACGGAAAGTAGCGCCATTCCGAGTACTGTAGCGTTGATGTCCATGGTATTCCCCTTACGTTCATCAAGTTACCAATCGCATTCCGATAGTGAGACGCAAGTAGTCTTAGAGGATGTGTATATAAAGATTGTGTTTGACGCATGCACTGTTTATTATTATTAATAATATAATATTCTGATACATATAAAATACAAAAAAAATCAAGTCGGTTCCTGCTCTAATCCAGATGGCTACAAAAAAATGCAATGCATTACAACTATTTAGATGATTAGAATTTTTCCGTTGTGATGATCTCTTAAAGGTGACTCAGGCTGGAATCGCGTTTCTGAGAAGAGAAGTACCTTTTTCTATACCTATGTCTTCACGCAGACATTCAAATACTTAACATTGCCTGCAAATCAAGTCGAAACATGTGTCGTGTCGTCATATAGAAAAGGAGTAGGCTAAATAATCTATAAATCAATCAATCAGGATAACCTTCGATTCTTTCCATCAAATTTGCCCCCTTTGGCCATTTTTTATTGCGCGTTGAGCAGCAGCAGCAGCAGCGAGCAATTTTGAACGAGATGAAATATTATCCTAGCGTAAAAGTCTGCGTATTTAAGAAAGAGATGATATTACTATTATTATTACTCTTTTACTCTCTGGTGGACTGGATTCTTTTCTTTATTGATTTTTTACTGCGACTTCCTTGTTTTAAATGATACATTGTGGAGAGCACACAGAGACACAAAAGAAAACCTTTAAATTTTTTTCCACGCAAACCATTTCGTTTGTAAAAATTTTCGATTATGCCCCCAAAACAATGTGCAAAATGCGAGCTTGTGTGCTATAATCCCAATTCACAAAACATGTCATTATGATTGCACTAATTTTTGGGAGTAGTTTTTAGTAAAAAAAAGAGAATACATTATCTTCCCTAATAAATAGTCCCTTGTTGTCTTTGTGATTGGTCAAGGTCCGGATTCTAGAATCACATACATACATATTTAGGCTACCATCTTATGCATAATGTACATATGTGTCTCACTCACGTGTGTAATCTACATCAGCCATTCGAGTTAATACTATTTATACACATTTTATTACAGTAATAATGCTGTATCACCACCTGTAATTTAGCCTTACTCATGGGAAAAGGAAATGCTGGGCCATCCTTACGCCACGGTGACCAACTACCACTAATGCAAGAGAATAGCAATGAACATTTTAATATTTTTCTTCCTTTTTGTTTCCTCTCCTACCAAATCAGTGCAGTCATCCAACATTCCTGCATATTTACAATAATACTATTTTGATTTGATATGCTTGTAGTATACCTACTTTATCTTGCCGACAACGACCACCAACCTCCACAAAATGCAAAAAAATGCTTACCTATTTAAGCTTTTTATGCGAATGATATTATTATTATGTTGATTATTGAGAAGGTAGGGGAATCGAGAAATGGTGAACGTATGTGCTTTGTGTTTCCATTGTATTCCTTCCACCAAACCTCTTTTTGAGATTATCATCATCTTATGTCTTCTTGAGAGATGGTTGCGAGTCTTTTTTCCGTCGAACAAACCAACCCCACATACTTTACCGGTATTTTTCCTCGCATTGACCACATAATGGTGATTATTTTTTGAGTAAATGAGAATCGTTGTAGACACCACATAATGGCGAACACATTAAGAATACACATTATGCATATTATTATACTTATCCAATTATACATAAATACTATCTGGATCATTTTTTGACAATAAAAGGGCACAGCCCACCGTGGAACAGAGCAGCAGGAAGACCAAACACAATGACCATTATTGATCATCGTCGTGTAGAGTCTGGCATTATTCAATTGTATTAATGTACAGCCAACAAGAACAACAACATCCCAGCAACCTCTACACACCACACAATATTATTCTTCTTTGCCATTTACGGATGTTCCTTACAAAAACGCGAAGAAGGGTAAGTACGTGTGCAATATTTTAAGAAACATGATGTTATCACTATTTTGCACCCCTACTGCTTGATGATATTATGGCCCCACTCAATGTATGCATTGCACTCAATCATCCTGGCAATAAGTCATATGGAAGAAATAAGCAAAAAAAAATCCATTCATAGTCAACTAGCAACACATTCTATGACGCCTCCAAACCAAATCAGTAAAAGTTCTTGGTTTTTTCCATTTCATATCCCCATTACAAAACCTCTCACTTGCACAGTATTTGTTTTTATGGTTTTGGTCCAGAAATGTTTTAGTTTAACAGCTTTTCAGTCTTTTTAACAAAAAAGCTTTACGATTTGTAATATAATGAGAGACATAAACATTTTATGGGGTCCCATTCACAAGAAAACCTGTGTTACTCCGATTGTCCCACTTAATTAGAAAGCGTTTTAACTAATTTTCCTTAAAATGCTGAATACAAAATCATTTAGTGTACATTTAAACATGCTGGCTCGTAAACCATAGATTCCTTCGCATACATAACTGAAAATGGGCATTCTTTAAAGCCTTATTTCAATTTTTTTACAAAGTGATAAAAAATAGCTCTTCAATGATAATCTACTTTTTACTTTTAGTGGCTTTTCTAAGCCGTACTCTGTAATCCCTGTGACTCACCACACCGTGTTTACTGATTGTGAGACTCTTTTTCTCTTTTCTCACCACATCTTTCAAGCTCTCTTTTTCCATCACAATATGTCTTGCCTGGCATTGCCTGCATTGGTGATAATAAATGCCAATTGCTATCGGCCGCTCTTCCGCCGCTACCTCTTCCATCAGAAAGGTACGAAAGCGTTCTTGTATGTGCATGTGTGTATCTTCACGTAGAATTCTTATTTTAACCTTCTTCATACTTTCCCTGTTCAGAAATGGAAAAACAGACAAGAAACTTTGGCTATGGCGCAGTATCTGATTGCTTGAACGGATGAAGGAGGACGGATCGCAGTTTAAACACATTCCCTACAGGTCATTATATTATATATCATGTAGTGGTATGCCATGCGCATTCAAGAACGGCGCAAGATCGATTAATCTTTCGCGTGCCGTCTCTCCCTCTTGCCTCTTTCCTTTTTAATCCTAGAGAAGAGAACACACACGAGATGCAATAATACGCCGTATAACGACAAGATTCTTTTGCTGCCGCTGCTTCTGGCGGTGGAACGATCGATGTTGTGCCGATCCAAGTTACAATAATATTGTAAACTTTGCCTGACATGCAGCCGTTGAAGAGAAAGGCCAACAGTGTAGAGAAACGAGAAAAGACAAGATAGACGCAGATATTATTTTTATTATTATACTTATTTTAATATATGGTAGTGTAAGTAGATCCACGTGATATAAGAATCCTGCATTACATGTTTGTAACGCCGTCAAAAAGCTCTGATGCACTGTTAAAAATAATGCTGCCGTGTGATGATCTGATTTGGCTTTACAGGGAGTTTAGTTGATAAAAAAATAAATACCTACCTGCTACTACGCATGTAATCAGTGTAAAGTTTCATGAGGAGTGTGGCAGTAATTGCCAATAGCAAAAGGAATAGTGGGATTATTTGCCACATATAGTTCTTCGAACTGAATGTCATAAGGTGGAAAAAACGTCAGCGGAGGTAACGAAATTTTTTTTTCTTGCTATTAATAAAAAAAAGTGTCTACTCAGTTGGTTGCCACACACATAGTCTGAAATCCGAAGACAGCCGAAGCGAGACACAACCAGTCCAAACACTGCTTAATCTTCCTTAGTGTGCAAAGTAAATCCTTAAATAAATAATCATAGCAAATGAAACATACTTGCATATGGTCTGCTGCAAGTGAGCCTTCACGTTGTGTATGGAATCAGAGCACAAATGAAGTTTGTGGGCAACGTGCAACAATAATTTTGTCTTTGGTCAAAAACGAAACATCGGCCAATCAAAAACAGTAGAATGGATCCGAGTGACAGCCTACAGAGTTGTCCCACTTATTACAATTGAGAGTAATTCATAAGTCAACGCTACGATGCGATAGAATAAAGTTTTTAGACGAGCTATTCATAAATTTACTTTATTTGTTGTGTAAAAGTAATGCGTTACTCTTGAAGAAATAAACGATCATCACAGCAATATAATAGACTAATGAGCATTTTCTTTTCAGCAATCTCAAGGCGAGCATTTTTTACTGACTTTTTAAGCCAACCATAATTTTAACTTATCGTAGTAATGCTTTTGTACCAGTATTTGTAACTATGGGTACGTATGAGTAGAGGATAGTATAGATCTATGCAGAATTTGGATGCCTTTATTTTTTACATGTGCACACACGCATTCCCACATATCAAGGCATACTGAAGAAAACAGTTATGTACATACTTTTCAAGTAATGCATTACATTTTTACTTTATGCATTTACATTACACGTTCGTGTGTCTGGAATTTTTCTCTCTAACATTCTTGTGATTGTCTGGTACAAATTGAACAAATTTGTCACGTCAATTGTTTACTGGACTGATTTCTAATAAGAGCACAACCAAACGATCTTAAAAGTCTCTTGAAAACTTGAGAACCTTATTGGATTCTGGAGACTTGTCAAATGTTAACTTAAGAAGAAGAAACTATGTCCGCCATTAAACAATTTGGAAATCTCTATGCACATTCGTGAAAGATGAGCTTCAGCCACGTACAACACCAAACGTCTCGCATAATATACATAATTTGCAATGGTGGTTGAATTGTCAATGTATATGGTGATTAAAGTTAATTTATTGTTTTATAAATGTGTTGTATACATTGACAAATGATGCATGACAAATTACGCTACATCCACAAACG
>JAHZNB010004578.1:0-34421 GCA_027744295.1 Callyntrura guangdongensis
CATAACGGTGAAAAGCATCCCCTTTACCTTGTGGATATCTCCATACATACTTTTCAGTGTCTTGAGTTTAGAGAA
The DNA here is from genome assembly GCA_027744295.1 of Callyntrura guangdongensis. Taxonomy (NCBI): domain Eukaryota; kingdom Metazoa; phylum Arthropoda; class Collembola; order Entomobryomorpha; family Paronellidae; genus Callyntrura; species Callyntrura guangdongensis. The sequence goes on from JAHZNB010004578.1 coordinate 76, forward strand.
CAGTACTATTTAGTGCTGGACCAGTGTTGTGGAAGACAAAAGTAGGAAGATGTTTCTCAACCAGAAATTCTCTCTTTATGTCGCATGTCGCCCCAACCATTTTCATATCAACACTACGTGTGCTGCTGCGGTTGTTGCTCACTCACTGCTCACTGTTCTTGAAGCTCTTCGGTGAATTACCTAAACCCGCGTTTCGAAAGTACCAAAGTTACGAAGAAATCAATATGAGTTATGTCTTTCTATCATCAGAGGACACTATGAAGGTTTCGTTCACATAATATATTTATTTTAACTTGCATTATTACAAGTTGACTGCCAGGCACCTTGTTTCTAACCTATTTTATCGAAATTCAATCGTAGTTGCTATGATAAAATTTGACGGCAGGTCATTGAGATTGACCTTGACACAGGAGGGATGTGGAGATGCAAATTTTCGTTCTTTATCATCAATTACCCTTGCCAAGTTGTTTGAATTCAGGACGGCTGGATAAACAGACAGCGTTAGCGATTTCAATGAATGTAATATTTAGATGCAAGCAACGCTACCCAATTATATCATTTTCTATTAATAAATCAGCAAATATACCCATCTTTAATTGCAAAATAGGACATCTTTCTCCGGAATAATAATAAAATTCTCGAGGCATTGTATTTTTTAGTTTCAGTATAAATCATTCCATTACAAACCAGTTGTAATTACATGAAAACATCCAGCAATGCTCATTGACAAAGGGTATATACATTCGTCCATGGGGTAATGCATAACAACGAATTTAAATGTAATTAAATGTGCCTACATTTTGTAGTTTATCCACAATGTTTGTAATTAAGTTGCTGATCTTCAAATTTGAACATAATGAACTATTTTACATTGTCTGGTTTCTAGGTTCTACATGCATTGTTTTTGGTTATTTTTTTTTATCCAATTTAGCTTAATATATCCAACCCAGTGATAACCTTTTTTCTGAAATAATATTAATACAGGGCCGTCTTTACAGGATGAGGAAATGTGACAATCGTAAAATTTCGGATTTCGGAATCTTTTCAAGAAATGCATTTTTATAAATGATTTCATGTATATGTAGCATGCACGGGCTACTAGACACAATCCATAGAAGAACCGGACGGACTTTATTCCTGTTTCCGCCGACTGCTAGTGTTAAAACGCCCGAACCACTGGGAAAACGGTTGCAAGCAAACATTCACGTATGCATATATTTGTCCCTATAAGGAGGAAGTCAGAAATTACCTGTTTGACTTTTCGCTTTTCTTTTCGCCCTTCACAAAATCACGAGGGCATGAATCTTGTTTTTTTTACAACCACATAGCATATCCATCCTTGAATAAAGCTAACAACTATACCAAGCTGGTGTTCACTCACCAGAAAATAGTAAATCTGGAATAGTTGTAGTAGAAACGGATTTGTTGACTTTCTCTTGGTTTTATTATGTAAACTGTACAGGAAAGTCACTAAGTTACCAGAGTACACCATATCCGTTATTAAAGTATCATGTCAGATACCGTTGTTACTGTTACACTTTTTATGACAGAATTAGTGTCAACGTAAAAGCTCGATAGAGATTCTTTGGTATATCGATTCTTCAGTAGCGCTACAAATCGTTTATCATAGGAAAAAACAGATGTTAGAGGTGCTAGCCGACTGTGATGTAAAGGCGGAGCACGTTTCATTTTCCTCTACATAACATCACTATTCTAAAATTGTTTACTGGCTTTTACTATTATTGAAATAAGTATGAGGATATAACTATGGCATTTGTTTGTAGGTTAAACAGAAGTGCATCTGCTCACATCTATCTTTAAAATACTATCATATTCCTCTCTCACATTGAACTTATTGATCACTGTGAAATACATACATACGGTATGGTGCTGTTGTTGATGATGGTCATGATGATGAGTGTTATGTTTATTTCTAAAAAACCGAACAAGGATCCTTTTGGCCTTCGATTTTTTTACTAGGAGCGAGCGATCATCTGCCTCTCCTTTGAACATGTTTTGTCGCTTTCATTAAAACATAAGTGTACGTTTGTACGGAAACATGAGAAGCATAGCACAAGGGTATTATCATCATTACCATTACGTTAAGCATGTATAATATTAATATTTATTTGTTGTCTGTAGGGTTAAACTTCCGAATATTTTTTTCTTGTAGTCAAGCAAAACAGAAATATGATGGGGCACTCGTTGTCGAGAGAGCGGATGATCGTCGGGCATTTATTTCTATGTGCAGTCCTCAGTCAGTTCTACTTTTCAATGAGCCTCATAAACCTATTCATTTTTTTCTTCAAAGTTATTACGTTTTTTGGTTGAGTGGATGGAAACATCATTTGTACGGAAAAGGATTTAACTAATACGCAATAATGATACGAACATATGCTAGAAGTAATATATGAATGACACATATTTGTATGTATTTACATGTGCCGAAATAAAACAGGGTCATCATAAACCGTACTCAGATCGTACATTGATACGTATGGTACTAGTAGATGGGTATTAGGTATGTATATTTTCACTCTGCAGCGTATTATTTATTAAATTTCGTATGCGAAGCATTTGGGCGAAAGTTATTGCTTTTATCATCCTGTCTGTTAGTTAGTCTATATGCACTACTCCTCCTAAACTACTCACCCAATTGACTCCAAACTTGGCACACATGCATTATCGGTTAATAGCTCCCATGATGCTTATTTTGAGCCAAATCGAACAACTGCAATCGTTAGAAACCGTTACAACTTTAAAATTTTAGATCTAACATAGGGCATGCAATATATCATTCGACTCATCTCAGCAGGATAAAAATTAATTTGTGACACATTTTGAGCCAAATCGGACAACGGCAACCGTTAAAAACCGTTACAATTACACTTTTTATAACGTCTAATCTTACCTCAAAAGCATTGCATACGAAAGTTTCATTTAACGGCTGTTTACACCATTCTTGTTATTACAATTAAGGTAGGAGCGGGCTCCACTTGGTTACGTTTGAATAACATATCGACATTATGACACATACAAAGACTTTTTATAAACGGGTCCGTTTTTTTATCTCTCTAGAAAATCGGATATAATAGGAAGTGTTATAGTATTACGGAAGCACATTATAACGTACGGTTGAAGGAATTTTAACGAATTTGTTTTGATTTTATCTTTCAAAACATGTGGTATAGAAGTCTATTTTTTACAAGCATACTTGAATACATCGTTGGAAATTAAAAAAAAAACTTTCCAATGATACTGAAGCAAGGATAACGACAAACATTAAGTACCTTTGAAAGGAATTGTAAAAGTAGGACTTATTTTTACCGTTCGGTTGTAGTAAAAGTACCATGTACATGTTTTAAAAGCTTAAGAACATAAAAATAGTGTATCAAACCCAAAAAAACGTGCTACTTGTAACTTGTACTACAGCATGTTTGCGATCATCTTATTACACAGAATTTCGCATGGAAATGCTACTTTCCATTCCTACTGCTTTGCCAATTAATTTGTTGAAAGCTTTGTCAGTAGAATGGAGGAACAGGATACACAAATAAAATCAAGCTTTTAGCCTCAACCAGATGACCTTGTTTGGTCTAGAAGCCATCTAGAAGTAAACGACAGGTATTTTATTAGTTTGGCGTAAACGCCATCAAAATGGAAACACGAATACGTAGAAAATAAAATGAAAAACAATAAAAACCTTGGTACACGGTGCGCGCACGAGTCAATTTTATCCATCATCGAGTTTACTTCAGTCAAGCTAACCTCTCACTACATTAACTTTTCCAAACATCACAGGTTCTGGGAATGGCTTTACCGTCCCATTCATTTTATTTAGCAATCGAATTATAAATGTTAGCCTCATTTCCCCATCCGCTTCTTCAAAACGAAAGCGTACATACATTACGTTATTAAATTTTCCACCATATTACCAATTTACTCGAGGTACTCAATTTTAGTACAATAATGGCCTGCGTTGTCTCCCTGGCTTAAGCAAAAACCTTCGAGTCAAGTGTAAAAAAATGAAAGTGAAATTTTCCGTTTCACCAGCAGCATCAACAACGCAACACTCCAATTATTTTGCAGAGCACAACAAGTTTCATTCTGAAAATATGTATATATGTACGACAGAACGACAAAACGTGTAGATAGATGCCTACCTACATTCTGACTCGCTTCAACGACGCCTGGCATCTTGGTTGAATTGAGACTCACAGCCACTTAGTACGTAGCACTACATACGATTCCGTTCAACTATACATCCTCGAAACCGAAACCCGCGTCTCTGGCATCTCATCAGAGTGAAACCAACCACAAAATGTGTATAAAGTAGGTATTTATTTTTGCGTGGCAGTAGTTTTGCCATAGACATCTATACCTTGTCCAAAAGCTGCAAAACAGGGTAAATGAAACATGTGCCACGGAAATCTCACAGCAACGTGGGTTACTCCAGTGTAGCGGTAGTAGTGAAAGACCTACGTATATGGCTGTGTAGCCATGAACCAATCAATTGCCTATATATAACCTTCTTACAAACAAAAAAAAACGGAACAAGCAGAAAAGTCAACTACGATTTATTGTTTGCTTTTACTTTTTTCGAGCATTGGAAGGAACAAACTAAACTTAATACATGTCGTATGTATGAACAAAACTTACAAACAAACATATTAGTAGGCGTTAGACTTGTATGTACTTATAAATGTACATGTGTATATAATATTTACTATCTGTCGAATTTTCCTTTTGTGTGTGTACCTATACTACATAGGGACGTACGCACTATAGTGGTGTTGAACCTTCTCTATTTATATCACGTTCCACTATGTACATATTTTGGTAGAATATGCATAAAATATGTTCGAGAAAAAATATTGACAGAACAGCCTTTTAAGTGAAACGAGAATGACAACGATTTCCCTTAAAATTTATGAGCGGGCGTCTTTCTCCACAAAGAAAATGAGTAAAAATTGCTGTGGCGGCGGATACATATTTTTCAAGGTCTTTCCTTTCGCTGTAAAGGTAGCAGTAGTATAGTAGAAAGGTTTCGAGGGAAAACGTTCAGTGTATCCTCTCTAAAGAAAAAGCCTCTCACGTAGCTTGTCAGCATTATGGCAGCGAAAAGCAGGTTTTAAATTAACCGAGAAGGAAAGAAAAGAAGCTATATGAAGAAGTCATTTACGTAATGTGTATAAATTTACCTACTCAACTGTAATGTATCTTTGTTATACACGGTTGGCTATGTATCTTTTTCCAAAGTAAACGGAGAGAGAAAGAGAGAAAGCGAATGATTTAACACTTTTTTCTTTGTAGTGGTAGCCCCTTTCCCCTTTCTTTGTCAAGATGTTTTCTCTTTATGCAATATTATTGTCTGGTAGTGCATGTGTGTGTGTCTGACTGGTCTTTAAATGATAATGTGTGTATTATGTGAACGTAAGAATGAAAAAAGGAAAGAGGAGGAGGAGAAGAATAACTGCGGTTTCCTTCCTTTCTCTCTTTTCTCTCCTCGTTTCATATTGAACCAACTTTTTTCGCCGTTTAAAATGTTTGACGTCAATTCCAGCACACATGTACATAGCCGAAAAGCCGGAGCGCGCTCAAGGGCATTTCCGGCCAGGAATCCCGTCTCCGGTGTTCTTTTTACTTAGATAGCAGCTCACATGATTATTGTTATTATTATTGCCATGCATGGTAGAGCTTTTAAAATGTACACGTTTTATCTTCTTTTTTGCTAATATATTTATAAGGTAAGGAGCATGTTTACTGCTAGCGTATTATTACTAGCCGGCGAAAAATTGTGTACAAATTGTTCGGTCTAATGCTTATAGCTGAACAAAACGAAATGATCTTGACTTGTCATTTCGGGCGTATGTCCATGTAGTTATGTACAACTTTCTAGATAAGGTGGCTTGGTTGGCGATATTAGACAATGAGTTGAATTTGGTCTGACATGGTTTCTCCGTCTAGTTTTTGTCGCTCTATCTACTACTGTGTTTTAATTGGAATGATGGAATTTTATTGGTTGTGTGATAATATGAAATTCACTGTTTTAGTACACTTAAAAGTAGGATACTTCTTTTTAGATAAGATTCACTGCAAGAAGAGAAATGGTAAATAAATTTTGGGAATTAAAAATTTATAAAGTGAGTTTATTCTTATTGACACACTTCTTTTATTACACACTATTATATGTAATTCAATACCAAGTCAAAAAAATTATGATAAATTTTCATATTATTCGCAACTTTAAATTTTTCTTTTTGTATAAATCGGAATATCGTTTCATATGACCCCTTCTTTACACAGTAAAAGATAACACATGCATTGGAATTTTCAAGTTTTTGTTTACTTAGGACCAGCAAGACAGATCCGTTGTTCGTAAGGCAGAGGATGTAATACAAACAACAAATTCTAAACTTGTTTCAATTTTTCCCCGAAACTTCAAAAACAACATTAGAAGCATGTATGTTGACGTTATATTAGCATAATTTACTTTTAAAACGCAATTTACACTGTGAATAGCGACAAAAATGCTTTAATAATTTGATAAACTTCACCACAACCCAAATTTGAGTGTTTGGTGACATTCAGTTGCCAGTTCTTCTAAATACATTCAAGTAAAATACAAATAGTTCTTATCGTAATAGAAACTTTGTAGATTTTTCAGTTTCAAATCTCCGATGTCAACCCCAACCCAAGTTTACTTGTCAAGAGGCCGATGGAAATGAAAAACAAATATTTTGTAGTTATTCTCCAAACCTTTCATAGTTTCATTAAAAAGGATTTAGTGATTTTTGGTCACGAATTTAATTTCTACAGTGTGCGTTTAATAGCCTCATCCCAACAGAATTTTGGGGTGTAAAAGCTTTTTCAAGAAATCGTAAAAGCATTTTTAGAATGAAAATAAAATCATTTGCTTCTCTGGTCCATAACACTGCGTTATATGTATTTTACGTTTAGCATTACGCGTAATGCAATTTAGTCTGAATCAAGTAACTTTATAAATAAGAGGTTGACAAATTTTAGAAATCGCTTTTAATAGCAACGCCGAACGAAGGGCTGACTGGTCGTATGCTTTATTGACGAATTTATTTCCAGTTGTTTTCTATTTCATCAATCGAATACTATCTGTGGTATCTGTTATCACGTTTCAAAATACTAATGGATTTGCGTACTCTACGGTAAAATAAACTGGACTAAATAATTTTGCAATTCGGATATGTTCTGGATGGAGCAATCAGACTTACGTTAGACTATATCCACAGTTTCTTTGTCTTTTGGCATACCTTTATATCATCAAGGCTGTTATTGACCACAGACATTCTGATTTCATCATCACGCTACTAAAGAGATTTTTTTTTTATCAAAACCGGTACCAAAAGTCATTTGGACGAAAATGTGTGATTGTATGTCTATGTTTGATGAATAATGCAAACTTCACATTATTGACATTGACAACGACGACGGAGCAACGTGATGCCACTCCTAATTTCCATGAGTTACAAAAAATGACAGATGTTGCTGCATTGGTTTTGGTTACGATTGCACATGTCAATGTCGATATAAAAACAAATTGGGTGTGAAATTTCGTTCCTGTTTCCTGTATCCTTGAACGTAGCTTATTGGTTTTTAATGCTAATCTTCAACTGCATACAATTGGAGACGAGTTATTTATAGATTTTTTTAGCGTGTAGACAGTTGGCATATTGCAAAATTTGACTTTTTAAAACTTACAAACATGCTACAATTAAAATATGTTTTTTTTTATTCACAGGTAAGAAAAGATCGTTTAACATCTATAATACAGTAAATCATTACTGCTTTGGAAACGCAAATGTTGGAAAAAAACTCAAGCGTATATGGTCGTGGTATCTGACTGCAGGTATGTTTATATACTCCTCTAATTTCAAACGAATTATTACGTGAATTTTATCCAATACCGAATTTACCATTATCAACCTAAATAAAATCTTCACATATATTTGCCCAATAATAAGCATCTTCGTTAATCCTAAAATTTTACTATTTCAATGAAAAATGACATGACAACATATCTATCATCTTTCCGTATGTAATAATATAACGAAATTACACTAGTAAAAACAAAACAACAAAATCCCAATAAAAATTTAAATGCGCCCTACTAAACTGCCAGCAATAAAAAGGAGCCACGTTGACATTTTATGAGACAAGTGGTAGTAGTGGCCCTAGTAGAAGCAGTGAAGACGCCTTCTGAAAATAACCGTTTTATTTAATATAATTCAATTTGTTAGTTGATAACGAAGCATGCATACAGATGTATAGTTGTAGCGTTTTGTCATTATGGCTCTTATTTTCGTACACGTTGCTAAAGTCCTAACAGATAAATAACCTTTACGATTTCTATTTTATAGCATATTGTTAGCCAGTTTTATGCATGTGGTTTTATAAACACCGCCACCCTTTTTAGTAGCCATATATTTCCTTATGCAATATTAACACCATTTTTAGAAGATACGAGAGAATACTACTTTTTGAAATGCTGTGGCTGACTGCAATGCGTGGTTGTTTTAACCGAGCTAACCAGAAAAAAACTTTTACATGTACATGTCATCCCGGCATATCTCGGTTACAATTTATTTAAAAATGTTAACGCCAACAGCGTAGCGCTATTTGAGGAACACTGAATATTCAGTCTGTATTTTCATATCTCCTTCCACGCAAATAGTCCAGAGTGAGCTGGTTTGGGTCAACAAATAGCAGGGGTATATTGTTTGTATTTTACATTTAAAAATTAATAAGATTGATAATCATCCGCGTCCGTGGAAAGTATACTGGTAGACTCACCTACTTACCCGGTGATGTACAATTTCTAATTTAATGCGTTGGGCACAATCCTCTGTGGGGTGTTTTTTGTAACACAGTACTGGCAGAACAGTCGCAGATTATTTAATTAATAATTATTCTCGGTCTATATCTTCCCTCTTCACGAATAATTGATTAAGACTTTTTTTTTAAACCCCGGCATTATTATGGATGCTTCTCATGACGAGCCGGAACTGCCGCATGAACCTTTGCTTGACCTTCAAGAATTAAAGAACTTGCCAATTTTAGTCATGCGTCTTCACGTTGCGTTGCTACACAATCTTTTTAATACATTGCATAGTAGCCGTTAGTTATTCTAGTTGTAAATCCTCTATGCTATTTTTAAGGTAACTGCGAATGACTCACTCTGTCTGTGCCATTTTGTTTCAATTGACCAAAGTTATTGCCTTCTCTTCTTCTCTTCAGTTATAATACCGAATGACATATTTACGCTCACCTGTTACGCAGTAACGCTAATTTATGCACCCTGAAGCTTCGTTCTCAAATTTATCAATCGCTTTGATAGTAAATGTGGTTGGATATATTTTGAATGCTGAAGCAAAAACAGCTCTTCGCTGCAAATCTAAATATTCACTAAAGTACAAAATCCTTTTAGTTATTGTAAGCTTTGTCAAGACTTTCTCTCAGTTTTATTACTCATAATTCCTTAACCAGAGGAGCTGGCGAAAATGAGCAAAAGCAAGTTTGGTAATATTGGGGAAAGCCCACTAGAAGTGATCATTTATTAACCACAACCACAACGCAGTTATTATGATTATTACATAGGGTTGTCTTACCTCTTAATTTTACTCCAATAACTATGGAGAAATTACGGAATAGCGATAGCAAATGCGCGGTTTCACTTTAACACAAGTATTATGCCAGCAATTATTTTGTTTATTTCGTTTAATTTACCTTGTCGTACATCTAACAAGTACTGCGGAATTGTCCACTTGCGTATACGATCGATGATGACTGATGACATTTTCTAGCACATATAGTATTGGAATGCCTAATAAGTTGTAAACAAACCTTTTGCCATTCCGGAAAATTAGATACGTACTATAAACCGAGTCTTTCATGACAGATTTTACTTTGCAAATCGGCTCTGAGTAAATCAGTAACAGCTTGTACTCATTTTATGAGTTTACATCCCCTTTCACGTTTGTCCTAATTTCAAAGTAAGTGTTGTTCACAAAGAACGCCAAACGTTTGGGCGTGGTGTCGAAACCTAAATACATAGTAAAAAGGAGAAATTGAAAAATGAACAGGTGGAATTTTGAGAGGTGAATAAATGAGCTCGACTTATTATGACGGCTGTAGATTCGTTATATGTTTACGAAATAATAGCACTCTTTCTTATTAAAGAAAGTCGCTGGAAACCTTAAGAACTTTGTCATTGAAACTAACAATCGACACGGTTTTTCTTTGTTTCATTTTCAGTCATGTCAATCAAGGTCGTGTGATTATTGCATTATCACTGTTATTTTCCACCCTATAATTTTGGAATAATGTTCGAAAGACATTATTCAGTTTGTCAACTCCAGTTTACCTTCATATCTATTAACAAAGTGGACAAAATCGAACACATTCGTATAGAAACTAGGGTTTGATTTTTTGGTTTACTGAAAAAATAACAATCGTCCAGGAGCGAGTGAGACCTCAGGAGTATACCTTGTTAGAGGATCTAGCATGGATAGACTAAATCCTAAAGGAATATTAGTCTATCAGAAAAAATAATTACTCTTCATATATTCTTTCTATATAAAATGTCAGAAAATTAATGCAATGTCTCATTGTGTATGTATGGTAACTTGAAAATGTGAGAAGACACAAGCAATAATGCTTTTGAAATTATCTACGTTTTACTTGGAAAATTTTTCCTTTTGTAACTCACTTCATGGGATTTTTTTGCAATTCTCTCCGGACACGGATCTTTTACAACTTCCATTTCTTCAACGAAGTGCAAAATGGTATATCGCAACCAAATTATGTAATGCTCCTCATAGAAATTTTACGTGCTTTTTTCATAGCATTTACAACGTAATAATCAAACAATATCAAATATCAACATAACATGCACTCGGAGGTAGAAAATATGTAGGAACTAGTTCGCTAATGTTGTAAGAAGGACATGATTGGCATTTAAACCGGAACTAAGTCGGTAGTAGCAAAATAATAATAATAGAGAGATTGTCTCTCGCAGAGTCTCAGAGCTCGACTATGGGCAATCCTTTCAAAAGTGCTCAGCGTTAGAAAGGTTATAGGATGATAAAAAATTTGATAAGTTGCAGTAAACGATAATACACGTGTTGCGTTGGCTGACAATTTAAATTTAAATATAAACTTTTTTAATTTAGAAATACCCTGAATATAACATCTGTATTCTGAATACAAAAAATGCCTTTGCTTGGTTCTGTATTTAATTCAGTACAAAACAATAATAATTTGACTTTCCCCTATACATTTCAGAATGCTCAGATACCTTTGAAATGTAAAAATAGGTAATATAAATATAGTAATATCAATTGTATATCCATGCACAATTTTTTTATATTAACGGGGGAGAGAAAATATGGGTCCGTTTATCTGTGCGTGGCAGCTGTTTGTTGTTGTGTAATCAGCTACTTGAACGACACCGTAACGGTGATGTACTCGAGGTGTGTATACATACAGGCTTTGTGCTGTCTTACAAAACAACAGACAGCTGCCAAGTACAGATAAAGGGATCCTCTCCCCTTAATATAAAAAGTCATACTCAAGCTTTATCATTACAGTAAATAGTGTTTTATCGCAGAAATCAGTAGTATGCACATTACTTCTTTACATTAGTATCAGCAGTACAAGATTCTCCAGATTCGTTGTACAAATTATAACAAACAACAACCTTCAACATTTAGTAGTAGTGAGTGTAGACTTTCACTTTAGACGCTTTTTTCACGTAATTTTCAATTTGGAATACATACAGGAAGTAAGCACATGCTAACCGTTATTTAGACACATCTTATGTGACCATATAAAATTCTTCCATCGTGTGCGTACGTACGTCCGTCCGTAAGCACGACAACTCTTGAAAGGAAAGGAATTTTGAAATTCTGTTTCCGCCAATCGATAGGTATTGTCAATAGCTCGGATGAGTTCGAAGATGAGCATTTGGGGTCAAATGGGGAGTTACACCTTAAAACTTAATTGGCTGGCTTTAACGCTAATACTGAACGGATGTGCCAATCCTTTACGGTGTACCCGACTTTTTTTCGAATTAAACTCTCAGACAATAGACCGCTATCATTTCAGGAGCACAAGGAGCCTAATACATTGTATTATTACGAGAAAGCCCGATGCACGCAAAAAACAAACGTGCATAATCTAGACCCATCCAATCGTCGTTCCCTCCAAAATTTCTTCCGAAATTCCCTCCAAAGATACCTTCTAAAGATCCCCCGTACGTATGCTAGGCTAGGGCTAGACGTGTGTTGCTTTGCTACGTCACGTGGTTACGGATGGAAACACGAACTCAACGAAAATGTACTGTACTGATCCCCCTCTTGTCCCCCTGTTCCGCATTATATGGTCTCAACAAAAGTGCGTTCTGTCCAACTTTCTTCCGTAGTTAGTAAATTCTGAATACAGTATGATGTAGAAGACTGGTTTAAAAGTTTACATTGTAGATAAAGAAGATTTCTGAACACTTTGACACACTTACGATGGAACTCCCAGTTAGACTCTCCGACGTAGAATTGGCTCATATTCTGGTCAACTACCACTCTAATGGAGTTAAGCCTTCATGATGATAAGTCTCAGGTTTCAATGATGAGTGGTTTTGGAAAAAATAGATTTTTCGAATCACATTTCTAAGGAAATTTTATGGGATTTAACATGGGAAAACGGAAGTGAGAGAAAGGTCCCCCTGTGTTGATTTTAAAATTTTCGCATTTTAAGCTTTGAATAGAACAATATTATTATAATATTGAATTAGACCCCCCCCCCCAACCCATTCGGTCTCACATCAACTCCAAATCACTATTTATTGATGATAAATTCACATGAATGAAAATTTAAAAATCAACACAGGAAGGACCTTTCTCTTACTTCCGTTTTCCCATATTAAATTCTATGTTTCCATAGAAATGTGGTTTGAAAAATCGATTTTTTCCAAATCAACTCATCATGGAAACCTGAGACTTATCAATGATAGGTCTCAGGTTTCCATGATGAATTGTTTTGGAAAAAATGATAAGTTATCATGAAGACTTAACTCCATCAGAGTAATAGTTGATCACAATATGAGTCAAATCTACGTCAGACTGCCTCCAGAGTTCCCTCGTTAGAAAATCGCAATGATTTAAAAAATCGTAACAGTGTGGCCAAACAATTATTGTGATACAGAAAAACAGAAATAATTATGACTTCACCTGACCCAGTTATTATGCAATGGCCAATGAATCCCGAAAGCTCTTGCTAAGCGCTACCAATTAAAGTTGACATTATGCAACTGAATACATGTTCCATATACGAGGAAAAAAGAAAAACTGATATAACTTTGATATAAAATTATAAAATTAAATAACAGTTTTGACTACTATCCGATGACAGCTTCCATTCTTCAGTCAACTGTATTTTTGGAACTGAAACTGTAACTGTAGAAGAATTTTTGAAAAGTATACATGCAGTCGATAAAGTGTATTTAAAAATAGTTTCTGGAATGCCAATGTTCGTTTTTTCATTTTATTATCTAAACATTGCATAAAATAAAGAAAACAAAGAAAGGATTATCATAGAAAGCAAACCAGCATTTGTATTAGGTAAATGACAGTTGCCAAATTCCCATGAGTATTAGATTCTTTATGCATGAATATGCAATTAGGATCGTTGATGAATATAATGTATACGTAAAAATTGTTACTAGGTTTTGTTTAACCAAGCAAAGGCAATACATTTGTATCCAGAATGTAGATACTACGTGCAGGGTGATCCATACAGTTTCAAAAACAAAAGTTCATTTAGAACTGAGATTGTCGGTCAGCAGCACTTACTATCGCGGATGCAACTCATCAAATTTTTTATCTTCCTATTCTGACTGCGAGGGACTTATCGGCATATGAAATTGTCGAAAAAGTGTGTAATACCATAACACTGTTAGAACTCTCTTTCCCACTTTTTAAATCTGAAAAACAGTAAAAAATTTACACTGTGAAATATATGTTGTGTCGACCACGTGGCGGTCTCGTTTCCTGAGTACTGGATAATTATAAATGTAAGTATGTCATATATAGATAAAAACAAGTCAAACGTAAAAAGTTTAGTAAGATGGTTGAACATCATCCAGCCTGTTAATTCTTGATTTATTAATATTTGATTGCTTAATTTCACCCCATTTCGTATCAAGTACGGTTAAATTTGAATATTAGTCTATAAACAAGATTAAAACTTTGCAATTTAAATGATATTGCAATCTGAAACACAGATCTTGGGCTCTGATTTTTCCCAGAACCTAAGCATGTCAATAAAACCCAATATGCCAAAAAATGTCGATTGATCCAAATTTTGTGCAGTGCATATAGTAGGTATTGGGTTAACGGTAGATATAGTATTTACCTTAGCTCGTTTCATTTTTACACTCGTTTTTTAAAAATTTGATTGTGAATACAGAAATAATTTAGGAAAGACTCAACAGTTATACATTATTTCTAAATAAATGACGACAAACATCTTGCATGCATTTTAGTCATGCATATTTTCCTCGACCACAAGTAATTTTGACTAGGTTAAACACGTCGAGTAACTATGGAATACTGTTATTGGGCTACCGAATCGTTTTTCCAGTATTTGTATTTAATTTAAACCACTTTTTTACAAATACAAAGATTATGGCTTTCATACAATACCGATGCCGACACATAACACCAAATGAGGTTAGTCAAGCTAAACCTGATCTCTGACATAGATATTTGTTTAATCGTATCAAACGCATCAAGAAAATTTCGGGCCACCGAATGTAACTTTTACGTTGCTAAGAACGAAAATACAGTGCACATCGTTATATACCGAAATTTTGTTTATTTCTGTCATATTTATTGCGGATGAATTTCTTAGCAGTACTTGCTTAATTTTTACTCTCACTTTTTGATGGTTTCAGATTTTATTCTTTGCTATGTATTTTTACAACGTTGAAATTAATGAAATAAGTCAGTAAACAATTTTTGAGGTGCAAAAATTTAGCACAGAAAAAACTTTCATCTCTAAAGCGCCCAATCATCAACAAACCAGAGGGTCTTTGGCAGGGATTTTGAAATGTTGGGGTCCCGGGACGTTTGTAAGAATTTCCACATTCATGTTTTTGTGTCCAACACAGAAAATATTTACCATAAAAACAGTTGTTCATTATATGAGGGTCTAGTCTTACATTGTCTACTTGCCCTTGAGTTTCCTTTGTATGAGAAATGCAACATTTTAGGACAGCCATTCGACAGCCCATAAGCTTTAAATTGAATTACACGCTAACCTAGTCCACATTATCAAAAAACTGTGAATTCCAGTTTTGCCGAATATGCTAATGATGAATGAGTCATGAATATTTGTATTCTGGATAGCTATTATTATGTAAACTCATGCCATCGCACGTGTAGTATGTACTATTACAGACTTTGTACTGAAAATGACGTCCCTCCACGCGCCGTCCGACCTAAGCAGTACATCATTTTGCTAATTGTGATTAACTTAGAATGCTGGTAATAATGATAAATTAACAATGCTTGCACAATTGTCGCGATTTTGTGTGCGAAATGATCGACAGATCCCGTTATAGGGTATTAAAGTGAAGTGGGGAATGCTCCCCCCATCCATGTTTGCCGGACTGAGCCATTGTCATTATACCACATTACGTTTGGTCAAAATTTGTGACCAAGGCCAAGAACAAGCTTACGTCATGTGGCCCGTTGATTTTTCCTATTTTTCAAAAATATGTAGCCATGTTCTGTCAAATTTTTGTCAAAAATGGTTTTTTCGTTCCGATTGTAAAGATTTTGGATGTACAATTATTGTGGCAGAACGTGTACGTAATAATACATTTATCTAATATTTATTTAGTACATACTAAATAGTTGTAATAAATAGAAATTTGGTATTGTTTACTAGTTACAAGAGCATTAGGGTTTAAGTGTACTTATTCTAAATTTGAGGCAGTCTGACCAATTTTTTACCTTACCTTAATTGTCACTAGTAAACGAACGGAATTTGCGATGATCAATAAAAACAATTGGATCGTTGATTATTATTCAATGCCCGTCCTTTCTTTAATATCGAATATATAATCAAAACCACTTCAGTTTTCGTAGGGCACCGTAAAAACTAACTTGTCTCCTTACACCTTAGTACGACATAAAAGTCATATAGCTGATGGCGTAATATTTACTTAAGAACTACACATGGTGCTTCTCTGAAAAATTTTGAAATAAAAGAAAACCACTCAGTTTGAATAAGTATATATGTATCATGTATTCATGTATACACTATACACGTGAAATATTCAAACTTGCTGTCGGCGGATGAAATTAGCACCATATAACTTAATATAATTTAATTCATTCGCCGTCAATCATGCAGCAAACACTGAAATGTTCTTTATTTTCATGTTACTAACGAATGGAAAGGCTCAACTGAAGCGATGTCTTCGAATTTCTTTCAAAGCCAAAGGAGTAAATTTAATAAAAGTCGACCTAATGTAATTTATATTTGACTACCAATGTGGCCACTGTCGTTCAAAAGCAAAGTGCCGTTTGCCACTTGCGCCAACATGCAACATGTACCCTTCATTTGTACCTTTCCAGCTATTTTCAAAATACATATTCAGTACTAGACTTTTGGTGCTTTTAACGTTGAACGTGTCTGTATCCATATTCTTTTGTTGGACTTGGTCTTATGTTAAATACATGTCTAGCCAACGCGTTATTTCGTGCTACTTTCCGCTTTCACTTTTCGGATGTTTTTCAATGACAACGGGACAATTTCTCGATTTTGTCCATAACCTTGAACCGTCTCCGTTGAATTCATTTTACTGTTTTTTCACAAACACACAAAATGGATTCACTCGCGGATGTTTTTATTAAATTGTGGAAATCGAATTTTTTGTGTAGCACACACAGTGTCACGGTCAAGTCAAGATGGCGTTAGAATATAAAACACGAAAGTATAGCTCGTGTCGTATAACACGTATATCATCTCAATCATCTGCATAAAGTAAAATGTCTTCAGTGTTTCAACTGCCAACACTGTTTGAGTACCTTGTAAGACAGAACTGGAAATTGAATTTAATGATAATGGAACTTAGATTTGGAATCGAATTAAAAAATCAACGTCAGTTAGCATGGGTAGGTTACCCTTACGCGGGCCTGTTTCCTTTCCTGTCGTAAACTGTTTGAAAACTAATGAAATTTCCGCTTTACTTATCCGATTGCAAATTCGTCCGCGGTCGCAAATTACGTCATCCAATAATTATACCGTTGTACATATTACAAATTACATTTTTCGAGATCTTCGTGTTCCTTTTGTATTCAATAAACATAACCAGTCCTGCAAAACCGCAGGCGGAATTAGATTTTTGTTTATTTAATTATGTTGTGGCAGAAATAACGAAACCTAGCTCTCTTGTAAATTAATTCATTCACGAGCTGGTATGAAATTTGGGATGTAAAAGTGTAGAAGTGCTTGGTCCATGTTACTGTCTAAATAAAATTCATGAATTTCATTCTTATATGCAACGATTTCGTCAAACTAGTCTACATTTTCGTAATTATATGCTGTAGATGTTACTAAAAGCTAAATAAAATTTTAGTTAGAACCAGCTTGTATCGAGATATATGAAAAGAACAGAGTACTTCAAATAATCATGCGAGAAAATGTGAAGTGCGTAGTGAGTATACTTTCCTCATCTCTTATAGCTGTTCCAAATATATTTGGGAACTTTTGTAACCTGTATTAAGCTGTATTGAAGACTTAAAAGCAAAGTAGAAAACATGTAATATTTTTATGATTCTAAATTTGGTATGGAGTGGAGATATCAATTTATGTAGATAGGGTTAGTTTTAAATGATGTCGGAAGCCGCGTCAGGGCGGGCTGTGTGCCAGTAAATGTGTCATCATTATGAGTAGAGTGGACATATTTATGCAAGGTAAAAGGCACTAATATGTATGTAACTATGAACAGAAAATCGACCAAATATGAACTAAAATATGTAAAAAAGATAAAAATAAAATTCGAATGTTGGACATAAAAACCAACACCTAATTTTAGTTATAGTCGACAATAAGCGCATATTGTACAAAACAGAAACTGAATCTTCCCAAACGAAGTCAGTCATACATAGTAATAGAATAAAAAGTGTTAATCGGTCAGCACAGCAACAAAATCCTACCTTAAAGATCAGGCGAAATGGTCGTAGATAAATTGCAGGTGTGGGCATTTAAAAATCAGGCTTTTCCTCGTCCTTTCCCTATTAATATCATTGACTACAACATTATATACAACCAGTTGAAAATTAGTATTAAATAAAAACCAAAAATAGTATTTTGTTAATATTACCTGATTGTGTAGTTTTAGTCATTTTAAATAGGTTTTTAGTTAATTGACGCAAGAAATTTTTCAAAATCACATGTAAAGTAAACTTGGTCTAAATTCATTGTTGCATTGCAAATTCCACGAAAAAACTCCAAACAGTTTAAAAAGGCAAAAATACCCACTCTCTGATTATGAGATGAGATCACACACACAGCAGCACTTTTTATTAATGTGCTGCTGTGTGTATTTACTGAAGTCGACTCGGGTTGTTATGATACAGAAAGGTCAGGAGGAGGGGGGGGGGGTAATGGTAGGATTTTAAAACGACTATTAACTGTCAAACTAGTAAATTTATGTAGAGTGCATTTTACACAGGATCACAAAATGGCATGAAGCTGCATTAAGTTGTACGACAACACAAACTAAGCAATCACATCACTTTAACGATGCAAAATGTTAAACAAAAGCAAGTTTGGTTTTTGTATGCATTTGGTTATGACAACGTACGCTAACTGTGGTCATGGTTATTTGAAAGGGCATTTTACAAGTATTTTGTCACAAAATTTAACCCGACAACCTAAGTACATTTATTTATTTATTTTAAATTAGATTTTAAACTGTACAGTTATTGCATTGTACAAGAGAAACGGTTTCTCCGTAAGCGATGTCTCATATCACTTAACATGATTCTTTTGATTCCAATATACCATAGACATAATAAAATTATCCGTTTTGGGCAAAGCGTGAAGCAGATTAAAATAACATTAGACTTATTATAAAAAGGACATTCGAAAATTTGTCGTAATTTGTAGCATGTACTAGTGTCAGAAATTTAGAAGGTATTAGAGAATTTGGGAAACTCCGTATAGTAGAATGTCAAAAATCTCATGACCAAGATGAAACATTTAGAAACGAAAATAGGGAATATAATCTCTAATTTTACAAGTACCTTCTCCACTTTAGCAGACACCCTTCATTACACTTGGTTATGATTCTCATCTTTGTGTCAGTCATAGTTATGATGTTGTGCACATATAAATTCCTGCAAACACTACCCAGCAATCCTGTAATTTTCAACCGCTGCTCACTGTCACACAGGAGTAAGTAGATGTTGTGTTGAACATCTCTTTAAAGAATGCAGCTACATAGATGTACACGTGTATGTTAACTTTGTATGTGTATATCATCATCGTAATTGTTTTATACATATTTTTCTAAAAAGGGTGTTTGACAGTTGAGCGTGGCACGTCTAAAATACCGTACTCGGTTAGAATGGCAAATCTCAAACTCCCCTAAATAGCAATGTTAATTACCGATGTTTTAAGCTATCCAAACCTGGTAACCCAAACAAAAAATCCGTGTAAACGCGACAACCGAAACGAAATTGCCAGGATAACGGCATTAATTATAGTAACAGACAATAAACTTATTTATACAATATAATATCAAGTTTATTCTTGCAATACAATAAAATCTGTATAGTATGTATTTAACTTTTCATTTGTAAGTGTTGGAGTTCACTAGACGTTCCTTTTCCAAGTTTGAGCTGTGAGTCCATAGAGCGACAAGTGGGACTGGAACGCTTCGTGCTTAGAGTCTTCAACATAAATGTTAGATTATTAAGTCATCACATTAATTTAAATTGGTGAATCACGGGTCCTTTCGAATTGATTCTAAATTTTGATTTTCTACATTAGCATTTTTATTTTCCATGTTTGCATCAGGATATTTTTCAGTTGCCGCTAATTGTACGGTTAAAAATAGGTAGTCAACCTTGCGGTAGTGGAGTTTGTGATTTGCCATTCTAACCTAAAGCCTAAAATACCTATGCAAATTGGTGCGTTTCCCCCCAAACGAATTCGAATTATACCGTAATACATCAAAATAAATAATATACCCTATCGTCTCTCCGTTTCCATCCCACCATCAAAGTGCCAGTAATAGAATGATGACTGTAACACATTACTATTAAGGATATTACTACATTACTACATTATCATCACCATCATTAAATTGTTGTCAAGAATGTTGCAAGACCTGCAAAAATCCTTTTCCTTTTTAGTACATACACATAACTGCACACGTTTTTGTATACAAAAGCAACCAGCACTAGTGGTTGGTTGGAGCCACAGCGAAAAAAAAACACTTGTACAAAACGTATTATGTGCGCGCATGCGTGAATGGGATTGAAAAGACGATACAATCATGTTGGTTTCATGATAGCGAATACGTGCATATGTTACAATGCTGTAAATAACTTGATAAAAACTCATGTAGTAGTTTAATGTTGAATGTACGACAAAACCGATCATCGTCATCCGACAAGATGTGCTGCCTTATTCTTCATATTATTATCATGTTGGGACATGGGCAAAGCAAAATTCAAATTGCTTCATTGTCACCATTGCATTGGTAGTTATGTTACAATCTCACCCACCATTTAACTCCCTGCTTGGATGTGTGTGTGTGAGCGTAAAAAGCAAAAATAGAAAAATAGAAATGTTTGCACAACGATCTAAAAGCACCAAGTGCGAACGCATTAAGAGTAGAGTCAAGCACGAACTAAACAGAACCACGTAACAAGATGTTAACTAAAAGATGTTAAATATTTTAGCAAAAGAGAAATAAAAAAACGAATATCGAGACGACACTGTATGAATAAATGAACCAAAAAAGGAAGCACTCGAATAGACACTCATTTTTTTCGTTAATATTATTGTCATAGCTGATTTTGCTACCAACTCAACTTCTATTTTTCTACTTGATGACTTGGTGATACAAACTTAGGTTCAGCAAGGGAAGGTTACATGCTGAAGCATTCATGCATACCACTGGAAATGTGAGAGCGATGTATATCTTGCTACTTCACACTTGTTTTTCCGTAGCAAATAATGCGACTGGTGACTGGCAAACAACCTACCTCCATTCCATTATTCCATTGTATTCTTGTTCCTATTTCGTTTTGCACTGAAACAGTCACACTGCCAGTAAGGGTTCGTCGTTGAACGTTTCTCTACTACAAATAATATAAACAGAGGATAGTTCGTTTAGTAAGTAGTATACATTCTAGTCGTCATCACTCATCACTATTATAAATTGCTACAAGAGAAAGTCTGGTGGAAACATTTTTTTGTTGTTTTGTTTCCTTCTGCTGATCGAACTTGCTCGCAAAACAGTATGGTCGCGGATGCCTTCAAAAGTTTGGCCATTTTTTTTATTCTGCGTATTTTGGAGACTGAAAATACGTATATATAAGGTATAGAAGGTGTATAATAAATATGCACACAACAGTGACTGTTGCTTCGCTTCGAAACCTCCTCCTCTTCCACCACCACCACAACTTCTGAAACTGCTGCTGTTATAACTCCTGTTCTGTTATTTTTCCTCTGCTGTCAATAGCCCAATACAAGGTCACCCTTCCCTTTTTTCGCCGAGGTTGTCGGTATTTTCGTTGTTGTCGTCGTCGTCTATCATTCATTTTGTCGTGTGTGCTTGCATACAAAGTTTGGCGGTTTTGCCAGAAGAGAAGCACCACCGATACGAATAAACTGCCATGTAGCAATTTTTAAGAAGAAGTTGTAGTAAAACACTTACTCGGTCTCTTTTGTCGATGTTGCGTAGAGAGTACTCGTTGGAAAAGTTAATAAGAAACTGCTTTATGATAAATGTACAATGAAATGTGTGGATGCGATGATGTGGACGTAAAATGGTGGCAATATGGTTTTGGCGCTGATGATGACCGTATAAGTAAGTGTGTACCTATACTGTTGCATTAAATATATGACGCTAGTTGTCAGGATAGTGATTATCCACTCTTGTAATAAAGTAGGCAGCGTTTTATCTATCGTTGCCGTTATTAAACCTAAAGCTAGACACAGTATTTTTATTATCAAGGCAGCTGAATCGCTAAAATATACACCGGATTCTCTGTTATCTCACCATGTGGAAGCAGAGGCAATTATAGAAAATAATAATAGTTGCTCTAAAGTTTCCATACGTAGGTAGTTTAAATGATATACGAAGTATTAATTTTCACTATTCGCTAGTAGTACGACACACACGGCTCACGGTGATGTTCCTATCCGAGTTATCGTCATTGTTACGATACTTTGTCCTTCTTCATAGTAGTCAAAGTCAATTCGGGAATCTCGAAAGGGTGGAGAAACACGATCCAACTCCCGACGGCCATTGAATGATGATACATGTGATTTTGCAGTACTTTCCTAATAAACTTACTACTATTATTACTTATGTTGTGTATGTCATTTCATCAACAACAACATCAACTTCACATTTTCATGAAAAATCGTTACGTATACAGCTGTCAGCTGTACAATAGGAAAGTGAAAACTACGGATTTCCTAGAATTAAGAAATACGCGCTTGAATGACAGATTACTTTATAATAATGTTTGGCGGTAAATCGATATAGGGTTGCGAAAGGAGGACGAGCTAGAAAAAAATTGTTTGCTTAATAGGGCCTTATTGACGTAACAGGCACATTTAATCATACTGATGTCGCGAAAAAATCATTATCGACAGGATGTTTTACCCACATGCTATACGACGGGCAAACCAAATTTTTTGACCATTTTGGTTTAAAAATAACTCTGAGCCCGCATTCCGAACGGAGAGTAACCGGGAAAAACACGTGAGTTACTTGAAAAAATGAGTTACCACGTTTCTAAAATAGATTAAATGCGGGCGTATGACGACTGTTACCTCGGATCAAAATTTTTAAAATAACGTGAAAAAATGCAAAATCAAAACTTTGGTGTCGGAGCCTAGCATTCTTCACCAGATGCGTTTTAACCCAAGAGTGGCATATCACTAGAAAGCCAAGACATCCACTATCGATACGAATGCTTTTGACACACAGGGATTTAATTTCACGAGAGATATTGCTAAACGAAGATAGGTCAATAAATTTAGTTACGCCATCGTATATAAAATCATGCTTTCCGACAAAAAAGTGTTAACAATTACATTCCACTGCTATTAACAGGGATTCCACGATAATTCAACACCTTTGTACAAACTGCAACCCTAAACGGAGGTTTCGTACATCCGTGCAGCAAACAAACAACTGATCGTTTTCATTTTATAAAATTATGTTTCCCGTATTTTATTGTTGAGTTGTGAGTCTTGGCTATGAAATGATGACAGTAATAAATGAATGTGGCTTGAGCATTGTGTAAAGTAAATTGAAGTAATACTCGCATTCACAACTGAACTCCTTTTTTGTTTGAGTGTCAAGTGGAATATCAAAAATGTTGCAAAATGTGGAAAATTGCACGTCATGTATATTTAACTAAGTTTGCTACAACTGGATGGTGTCTGTCTGAAGATCATGATCTACTTATCTTTCCAAGTGTATACCATACCAATTAAACGCGTACATTATGTAATATTAATAGCAATAAATATGAAGAAAAAAACTAACGAAACAAATAAAAACTTTTAGGGGGTTTCTTGGTTGTGAAAAAAATACAACGGAAATGATCATTATGATGAGGTATGCATAACATATAAAGTAGTATAAATTGAACGGTTGTCCTTCAGTAGTAATAGGTAGATTTATTACATTTTTTTCTTGTATAAAGTTGCTTATGATGCATGCATCTCATGCGCAATTGAGGATATTTTGACGAATGCAAGCAATCAATGCATTAATATTAGTTGGGCACAAAAACGAAAAATAGAGTACATGAAAACTGTATTTTTGAAAAGATAAACAATAATAAAAAAAAGTATACGCTGAACGTTGGCATTTATTTACGTTTGTTGGGTCGTTACTGAGAATTTCTTGTTGAATGTATTTACTAAATGTAAGTAGCATACTGGCAGTAGCACTTGGGAAGGTGATGATGATTGCAAAACAGACGGAATTCAAGTTATGCATACATAATTATTGTGGTAATGGTGGTAGGTGCCCAGTAGCGTTAAAATAAGAGCAAGTTTAATGTTGCGACAGTGAATTTTTCATGAGCAGTAACAGAAAGACAGGTTACATGCGTGTATGATTTTTTGCACAAGGTAGTAAGTAAACCAGCAGCGACGCTGCTACTTACTACCTATTTGCCGCTGCAAGAATATGGCTTATGGTTTATAATCGCTAAAGCAATAAGAAACACAGTGACGGCGGCAGCAACAGCAACATTTTTTTTTCATTGTGAAGTTGAAGTTTGGCTTGCATAACATACCAAGCAATCATGCTACAATCTTCACTATCATCATCAGCTTTGCGTGGTGCTTACTTACTATACTTGTCGTTTCTTATCGTTACATAATAATATGTAAAGTATAACTTGCTATAAGGTATTCGTGTGTAGTAATGATGAACAATGCAATTTGATTGTAGGAAAGTGGGTGTGTAGTGTGCACATCAATGCTACCACAAACTTGCAAAAAACAGTGATCCGCTGTAAACTTACTTTTAAAACAAAACTATCTATAGTTATGGCTGTATTATTTCTACATCTTATGGCAAACGGCAACGCCGTATGCACATATCAGATACACAGCAATATCATCAGCAGTTTCGGCTTTGTCTTAATGACCATCGTAATCAACGCATTACTATATAGAGGCTATAACTGCAGAACGTTTACGCTGTAAAAAAATGTAACTACGATCGAATCATAAAAATGTCACAACCATCACCAGCAGCAGCACCATAAAAAACCTACACGCACAAATAAGTAAGGCACTACCGCTTGTACCGTTGTTATGTATGATCAGCAATAAAATAAAGTCCTCTGCTAAAATTGAACTGAAATGCATGAAAAGCACAAAGAAATAAAACAGCAATAACATTAAAAATAATAGCAACAAAGGCAATATTTGACAAAAAATACGGTACTAAAATTTTCGCACAAATGTGCAGGTATATAACATGTGTATAAGTGTACATACAATCATTCTGCATATTCGCGACTGGACTTGTACTTTTCATAATTATTTTACTACCTACCTACGTAATTTCTAGTATTCGACTTTGACTGTTGTGAAGGCGTTTTACAACTATAGCTTATACTAGACTGTTTACTTGTTATATAATACCCCCTTTAAACTGCTTACAGCCAGACATGAACACTTCCTTGTGGGATTTTAAGAGATGCAGTAGCAGTGCAAGTTCGCCTATCTAAGAACAAAAATTCCCAATGTACGACAATTATAATGGCCAATTGTGAAACACCAGATTTTTTCCATTGGCATTGGTGGTAGTACTAGTAAAATAGTGTTTGTTGTTGTCGCAGTTATTAGACAATTTGAGATCTCTTTCATTCATTTAGGCATATAGTTTTTTGCGAATATTAGCAGTTTTAAAAATAAATTACTAATTGATGTATATTTTTTAGGAGTAGTAGAATTCGACTGGAATATAAAGTTGTTGTATGTCTAGTTATTTCATCAGGTTGTTTAATTAATTTTTAGCTATTATACAGTAGACACTGGCCACTGATCAGCCATGTTCTGTGGTGCGTTAAACTAGTAGTCAGACATGTTTTGCATTTTTAGTTAGAAAAAAGTGCGCTAACTTAATGTGCCTCTGTACAGTCTAAAAGAATTGATTACTTCTCTATTTGTAAGTAATTTTGGTACGTGCTCTATATGCAAAACTGCTGTTTTTTTGCAGTAGATCAAGTTGAAGACAAGGTGAATGTGACTTTCATGATGATCACCACCGTCACATCATCATCGTCGTTGTCTTTATCATCATCATCATCATTATCATCAGCGTGTTTGACTAACACAGTCTTTTGAGCAGATTGAAGATTGATGGTATTACACAATCCGCTTTTATGCAACATCCCTTTGTACATTACCAACTGACTCACGAACGAACAACTATAACTTATTATGATAAATAAAAGTCTACCATCATCACTGCCACGGTTTTGCCGCTCTAAAATTACAAAAATATACGTTGTACATGTATGCATGTTGTCTCAATTTTTTTATATACTGTATAAAATTTTTGCAAAGGGTATCTTGTAAACTTCTTACATCCCATCGCTTATTCCTTGTCACATGTGTGTGTGTGAAATTGCTGCTAGTACGCATGTGCATGTATATGAACTCTACACTTATCAAATTAAATTTTTTCGCTATTTCTTGCCCGATCGTAAATGTTAATGCTTATAGCAGCAGAAGACATTGCAATCCTATTTGGCTCATCTGTTTATAAGTGCGTGCGTGTCTCTCTACTCTGTAGTACCGAGTACATATTATCTCAAAGGTTCGCATTATGTCGTTGCCCCCACCAACAACAATTTTCAATTTCATCTATTTCTTCATCTCCATCACAGCAAAAAAAATTGCACATACTATGAAATGCAGCCGTACTGCAAATTTTTTTGTCTTTTTTTCAACATACCTACCGAACATCATTCATCAGTCGATAACACACATTACACAGAGAACGCTTGGTAGGGTGTATTTCCCACATCATGACAAACCAGCAGCAGTCGTGGTGCAGAAAGGTAACACATTAGATACATAATGCACGATGCGAAAAAAGAATAAACTTGTCCTTTTTATTTTGCAAAATCTGTATAGTGTACTTTATTGTGTTGCAAACAGCGACAGCAACCTCCTGCCAAGCAGGTATATATTTTCAGCAAACTTACAACAAAGGAAGTATGTATGTAGGTATGTAATGTGCGTATGCATGCGGCCTTTTAAAGTCACTAGTGCTCTGCTGCTGCACGCTGGCAATGATGACTCTGTTGATGATGATAATATTTCTATTGGGAGGAGGAATGCATTCAGCAGAGTTTCAAAGCGTGCAGAGAAGTGTGTATATGTGTAGACTAGAGTGTGTCTGTACGGAATGCCTTTTAACTCTGCACATTTCTATTGTCAGCTCTTTATTGTACAAAAATCTGATACCTGTGTGTATACTGTGTCGATTTTTATCTCTTAAATAATATTTACTTTTTTGCAATAGGCATTCCGCCTATAGCGACAGACGTATGTACACGTAATGTTGAGAGGAATGTGTAGCAATGGCATCATCAGGGAGGTAGCAGAAGATTATGTCTTTACGAGATAGCAAAATGGCAGCATTATGGACAGTAGTGTCACATCGCTGTTAAGTGAAAAGATTTGCCAATTTTCTTTTACAGAAATGAAGGAACGTGGTTGTATGGTCTGGTGTTGTTACTGCTCTACGATTCCGATGAATGCCTATTTGCTAGTTGCTGGGTTTTTTTTTGTCGCTGACAGTTGACTATTTTTTAAATATTGTTATTATAATTTATAGTTTCTTGTACAAGCCCATGATACAATGGATTATATCATCCTTTAAAAGAATTGAATAATCCACCAACTGAAGAGGTAGTGTCAGTTTTGTTTTCAAAAGTTTTGTCTCTCCTCTAGAGTGTGTACCTACTCGTGCAAGTACATTTTTGTAATGAATTGTTTGTCATTTTTATCGTTACCTTAACTCTGTGTGTGAGGCAACATTTTTTTGCTTCTTTACACTTTTGCTTTTGTTGATGAAAAAGGAGAGGTATATTCCTGTTCTTTCATTTTACCATCATGCCTTTTTCTCTCTGTATTCTTTGTTTGATTGACGCAGCGACATAGCCATTTTATATCTCTTTGAACTAAAAACTAGGCATGAATGTACGAAGAAGTAATAGCAGTAGTAGCATGTTATGTATTTACCTGTATGTGTAGATGATGATGTTCGTGTGCTTTTATTTTTTTATTTTCAAAATCTTAAGCGTTTACACTTACACATTAGATGGCTGTCTCCCACAAAAAAGAGAATAATGACAAGAAAAACCAGTAAAATGCGAAAAGAGTGAAGAACGAACGACATTGCAGTTTGCTCACGTCCGTTTTATAAATCATTATCATGATCGTGGTGGGCTGCCGCCGCAGGTTTGCTCTTGCAAATTTTTGTGCTTTTATGAGGCATGTGTATAGGTAGTAGTCAAACACTACCACAACATTTACTTGACGCATTGCCTAATTCCGACGAGAAGTTGCATAGTCAGTCAGTCAGTCAGGAGGAGGAAAAAATGGGAGGGGGTGGAGTACCACTACCGCTACTACCAACATAATTACAACAATAATAATAGCCATGTAGCAATGGCAAAAACATACGCAGATAGAATATAGCCGTACACATATAATATGTGTATGTATAACAATCGGCATTCTTTTTTATAAGAGTCTCCTTTCAGCAATGTCCCTTTATTTGCCGTTCCAAAAGGGTTTATTTTCCCCTTAAGTCAAAAGTCCCACATGATGTTATTGTTTGAGTATTTCGATATAAAAAATACAGAAGTTTCTTGGCGTATCAAATGGATGAATATAAAGGTACAAGTATATTTACTTACCTATGTAGAGAGTGCTATTAGGCAACTTTTCTTAGGTATAGGTATATTAAAAGTTCAATACCAAAAAGTTAAGAAGGTAATCACTTTATTATTATGAGTATAATGTTGAGTTTTTTTTTGCACTCCGCCGCTTCTGCTACTATTTATGGCAGGAATGTATGTTAATAACATTTGCGTTGATTTTGAATGAAGTTGACAGAGAATAGAACCGCCTTCCTAACTTTTAATTCCTTAAAGTCAATTTGAATTTGAATGCAGTGTTGAATTTCAAATTAAAATGAGGTTGTCTTGAAAGCCATGTGTGTGGAGAATAGAGCTATTTAAAAGTGCACGAAGGAAACAGTCTGAAATGGTTTTGGTTACTGTTAAGCTGACTTTTATCATGGATGAAGTTAGGTAGCGTTTTGATTTTTAGAGAGGGAGAGGAAGGGATATTATTATTAATAACAATTTGGTTGGACCAGCTTGAAGCAGCGATCAGCGTGACAAA
Source organism: Callyntrura guangdongensis (assembly GCA_027744295.1). Taxonomy (NCBI): domain Eukaryota; kingdom Metazoa; phylum Arthropoda; class Collembola; order Entomobryomorpha; family Paronellidae; genus Callyntrura; species Callyntrura guangdongensis. The sequence goes on from JAHZNB010004578.1 coordinate 29,317, forward strand.
ATTAGGTGAAGGAGACCTTGTTGTTTGCAAGCGCACGCGCAAAACCAAACAATGGAGCTGGCAGTGTTGCTCTTGTCGTCGTCGAAGCTTGATGATGCTAAGCTTTAAAACGACACATCCGTTCGTTACGTACTTCAGTAAAAGTTCAGCAGATCACGACAAATGCACGACTGCACTGCTGCGCCACGACTTGAATATCGTGGTTCCTATAACACTGTAGCAAAATTTTAAATAAGTCGAGAGGTTTAGATAGTGAAGATAGGAATGGAATAAAGAGCAACCAGCAAACCTAGTAGCTCCATTTTTGGTAAACTTGTCTCAAGTTAGCAAGGTAAATAACACACATCAGTACTTTACATTCGTGCAACAAACTACTGCGTTACATGTTACATCACATCATTTGCAGCAGCAGCAATGCAATCAGTTAAAAATCATTTTCGTTTTCTCAGCAGCAGCAATCCAAAAGCCCTCTCGTCATTGTTCTTCCTGTCTATTGCTCAATCTTGTCTGTCATCGTCATGCGTACACTCTGCAAGCTCAAACATCTTTCCTACATTTTTCCTTCATTCGGCGATATCTGATTTGCATGCATATGTATATAATTTGCAAATACCGTTTTATTTACTCTATTTATTTACCGTCATCAGTAGATATTTATTTACTAGGTAGTAAAAAGTAATAATGTACCTATGTAGGTAGGTCACACAGTGTTATTTTTTGTTCTTCCGTTGTTAAAAGACTTAATACCTACCTACTCATCAAAAATTTAATGTTATACTTACTCCTGCTCGGACTGACCGGCTGTATGTAACTAAAAGCATTTGCAGCAATGATGTTATTTGTTCCGCATAACTACTTCCGCTCCTGTTACGTACTTCGTCATTAAGGAAAGAGAATTAATTGGCAGGACAGATGACAGACAACGGAATGGTACCGGTACTACTAGGTAGTAGGTCAGTCAGTCAGCCATTTCTCTCTTAATAGTAGCCAACAATAATTGCAATAATCATAAAAACTGCCACTGTGTTTATGTTGTAACAACGGCAGAAAAGGAAATTACCTGTTATACAATATCAATTATCATTTTAAATTAATGCTGATGTTTACTTGTATAATTTATGGTGCATCAAAGTGGTAACAATAATAGTTGTGTGGTGGTACCAATGATGACGTTGGCTGCTGCTTAAAGAAGCCCAGAAAATGGGATGGAGGAAGGTGGGTAATTGGAAAAAAAAGGAAATCATTTTAGCATGCACTTGACAATTCCTAAAGTAAACACTATCTAAGCACCCGTATAGAATGCATCCTATGTTTTGCTACTGTGAGATTGTGCACTTGCTACCCATTTGTTAACATGTTACTTCATCGAAATTGTAACTACTGCTAATATAATATGTAATAAATGTAGGTAATCTTATTATGCATGCACGCAACGAAAGTCCTAGTTTAGAAATGTTTCTTTTTTGCAAACACGAAAAGAAATTAGAAGAAGGAAGAACCCTTCTTCTCTTTCGTCGCGAACATCCATCCGCCTCATTCTTTTTTCTGTTGCACTCATTGCGTAATACATACAAATGTAAATGTGATATGGTAATATTAGGTAAACAAAATAAAAAATACCTAAACAAAAATTACCACCACACTACATCGTCATCCTATTTATTATTATTATTGCTCATGGTTCTCACAGTTTCATTTACATTCCTCATTTGACTTGACGGCCCTACTAAACTACAACTACTTACTTGACACAGTTTTTATTCTATCAATCGGTTTTGCATTGTTTCAGCAAAAAATAGTCATCATAAATTGTTGGGAGTTGGGATGTTGTTGCATAACTTTCCTTTTTGGAATGTGAGAACTTTTTAAGAAAAAAAACGGTAACACTTTACTCCGCGTGCCAATATTACATTAGCATTCGCCGCGTATAACATTATTAGCATTCATAAAACACTAGCAAAAATTACTCTATTTGGTTTTTTAAAGTACGCTGTAATCAGCGTCAATAATGTAATACGAATAAATATTTTTTTAAAATCAGAACAATGATAATATGAATGCAATGTCTTTGTGTCAAGAGCTGTACGAACTTCACACAAAGACACCATTCCATCTACCTCCTGATAACGTCTCGTGCTTGTCCCACACAATTTTTTGCCGTGTATGAGTGATGCGTGCTTATCGTATGTAACACAAGCATATATATAGTTGTTTCTTGGCACTGTGGTTATCGCTGGTTTATTTGTATTTATTACCTCTTGATTGCAACTTCCATTTTATAATAAGCTATTAGTGCTGTCATTATCTTTTATTAAGTATGTTGTAAATGAAGAAGTACGACAAATATTCGTATCATCATCACAATTTGCATTTTTTTTCATTTTGCATATCATTTTTATACAGTGGGAAAGATGTTTTTATTTTACTATTTAAAGTTTGTATAAAGCAGAGTTGGTAGTCTTCTTGCAAGGTAACGTTTGGATGCTAATATGATGATGAGATAATGATGACAGTTAGCATTATGCCAGCGATAAGGTGGTAATCAAAGGAAAGTGTAAGTAAGCAAATAGTGTAGTATGATGATGACAACCAATGAAATACTTATTACGTAAAAAACTGGCACGTGGTAAAACTCTACTCTTACAGAGCGGTAGTAGATATTGGTACACAACTTCTAGTATAAGGTACCAGTCTGCCTAATCTATTGTACAAATTTGTTTCTAGTTTAATTGTTTGTCGGAACGTTGCAATTTTCTCGTCACCCATCAATTACAATTCATGCTTAGATTCATGTGCATCATCATGTGCGCAGGCATTATGCTCATTGCTAGAAGAAGTGGACACACAAACATAACGAGGTAGCCAACACAAGTCGTCATAGCCATAGCCAACACAGCCCAAATGCGTAAAATGGAGAATGATTATTAAAGCAGAGATGCCGCATTCTTTTTAAACTCATGATGCACTTCTTTCCCGTTGTTGCAATCACACGCATTCATGCAGCCGGTAATAAAATAAGGACGAAGAGACAACAGCGAGAGGGAAAAATACAATTACTTTTTATAATATGTTCAATACTGGGTCGATTTATTTTTCAATTTGTCCCATATTAATAGCTATTGGTGGTGGTGAGCCATCAAAGAAGAAAATGAAACTGTCTCGCTTCCATTTCACTCAACCGAGTAGTCGCTAGCCATGAGTTTGTTAACAATAGGAACCTATATGTGATAGGCATACCATTCCAAACGGCGACTTGAAACGATGCAAGTAAAATAGCAGTAGTATAACGCCGAGAGATGTTGCAAAAGTGTGTACCCTTTTGTTCCTGTCCGTATATGACTACAAGTAGACCCGCAACAGAATTCTTTTAACATTGAGTTGACATAGATGGTGGGGGAGGAGAGAAAAATGATGTGAAACATTTATTACTACTGCAATGAATGATGAATGAGTTTTTCCCTGTTGCACTTTCCGTACCACCACAACTCTCCACTAAAGACATAAATAAATAAATACAGACACATAGTTGTATAATATGTTTCAATTACACAAAAACATAACTGCGTCTGCCATTTTGCTCAAAGGCATTGATTGCAATAGACCGAGAAGAAAAGGGAGAGAGCAAAATTGTATGTTGCATAAGCGTACTTTTCCGCCTTCTTTGACAAGTATGTATAATCCATCCTCCTCCCTTTTTCATGTTGTTGCTGCTCGTTTAAAGGTGTTAAGTTACTCAAACAAGGCAGGCCAGGCGCATACATTATTATCATTCTTGGGTGACGTACAAAGGCACCGTTTTGCTTCACATCTCATATCTCTATCTTTCATGTGTTTCTTGTTACTCCGTAATTGTTCATTTCCACGGCTTGCCTCCCTATCTGCAACCACATTGTTTTCCATACGCAATAAACAAAAAAAGTAGTTTAATTTTCCCAATCTCAATGTTACTTGATCAGTATCACAAGTAGCATGTGGGTAGGAATATTAAATAACCATTGGATCCATTGTCTCGCAAAAACCTATCTAAGCGCTATATCAGCAGATCTCTGAGATCCCTACCATCTCTACGATTCATCAGTAGTAAAAAAAACGTTAAGGAAAGAGTTGGTGCTGCTGATAGGGATTGCTAATAATAATTGTCAAATTCTTTGGTATATAGTGGGCTGTGTTGAGTAGCTGAGTATATTTCCTACTCAGCTACCTTCTACCACTCTTTGCAATTTTCGCAAAAAATGACAGCGGACAGTTATTACGATTATATCAGGCAAATCTTTGAGGTATTAATAATTACCGTCAGCGACGGCTAATTTCCCATTTTATGTCGGTAATAAACGATTGGTGTGGAAATGACATTTGTCTATAATTTGCATGTAATTATAACACGTCGTCACTCGTGACATCACATAATCATGTCAGACAACGACAATAAAAGCTTGCATAGAAAAGAAATGTATGTTGTTGCCTGTGCAATAGCATGTTGAAATGCGCCATTATTAGATAAGACCGTCGTGAAGATAAAGACTGAGTTTAATATCCGCAACTGAAATTACACAATCACGTATGATATAAGCGTAATAAGCCGACGTACTATTAAATACTTGCAGTCAAATACCAATTCGAAATTCATGCTACTGTCATCATATGCTTCTCGATATTGTCATGATGTATGCAATTATTAACTTGTGAATTTTTTTGTATTTTTGCAGGTAAGAATATAGTCTGATTTTTTTCTGGTCCTTATCATCATTATCCCTATTTGGTGAACCCGTCAACAGCAGAAGTAATCTGATGAGGTTTTACTGGTAATAATGTTCCATCTTTCATACTGGTTAGTTTTGCCAAGCTAGAGAAACATTTTCGTTGGAGCTTTATGTTATGAGCTACAAGTTATTTCATAATACTCAGTCTTAAACCAAACTGATAAAATTATGCACCATGAAAGTTTTTCATTACAGCACATATTTTTCATTAAAATCATCCACTTTGTTGTCACGAATCTGTTTTGTTTTGAAGTTTAGTTCACTAAAACTATTTCTCATTTCATTAGCTCTTGTCTTCAAAATATGGTAGCAGTAATAACTTTTTTAGTTATAATAAGCCAACTA
>JAHZNB010004579.1:0-13325 GCA_027744295.1 Callyntrura guangdongensis
TGACTTGTGACATTCTGGCAGTTAGGCAGTTTGTCTTAGAAAGGCGTCTAGGGATATCGGGATAAACCTATATCAGGTGTGTCAATGTGTGCAAAGTCTTTTCTGGAAGAGAGTAACTTTCCCGTATTTCCCTACCACAGTCCCACGTTTTCTCTTGCACACATACACACACGCAAGGGGTAGACTAAACGTACTTATAGGAAAAGTATGTGTTTTACGGATAGGGGTGCAGTGTTGGGGCTGTCAGTGGTCTCCTTTGAACCTCACCACGTTACCACTGAGTATTTCATGGGACGTTTGATAGAAAACTTTCTCTCCCTTGCTGTGCGAGACTTATCCTTGCATACTTACTTCTGTGTGACAAGAAATGCCCTCAAGGTTTACTTTTATTATTTCACCGTCACCCAATCGTTTTTTCGTTTTGTTGCAATAGCGTGAGATGACAAAGCTGATGTACAGATAAGAGCGTCACTATCCCGCTGCAAATGTCGTTGTAGTCGCTGTCCTAGTCATCCTTCGCTTCCTCCTAACTGATAAAGAAAATGGGAATACCAAAACGGAGACGATTAAACGAGTCGGAAAAAGGGAGAAATATGGAATTTATTTCGAGGAAATGGTAGTTTGTGAAAACGGGAGTTCTTTCATATACATCAATAGATAGATTTGTCTGTTGAGCGCGTTTCATCTTGAATCAAGGTCGACGATCAAGGCATCCTCGGGGACGTTTTTGAGGGAATAAGACAAAAACCTCGTAACAAAATTGTAGCGGAACGAATGTCAAAAAGTAGAACGAAGAATTTATCCAAGTGGCTGGATATGAATGGCCTAAAAATATGATAAATCATGAGAACGCTTCTTTATTCTTCTACACCAAACTAACGCAAAAATACAACACATCGGGAAAAAGGAAGCAGGGAATTACATGTAAATTCTTAGAGCATTTTCCCTCCGTCAGCAGGCAAAGGGAGATAGAGAGACAATTCAAAGAAAGAAAACGGGAATTTCAAATTTGACCTTCATATTTCTCCTCATAAAATGTCTCTGTAGATAAAGAAAAATCGGGTATTCGAGGAAAAAATCTTTTTGAAGTACACACATACATAAAATGAGATAGCTAAAGAGAAAGGGAGAGAAGTCACCAGCCTCTAGCAAAAATTTAGAATGCTGTGGATCTTAGCAATTCACAAACAACAAATCTTGGTCTGACATCCGACTTTTATTCCGCAGGCAACCTTGATTTGTAACGAGAACGGAAACTCCCACAGATTATTTCATGACGAATTGAGAAAAGGAATACGAAAAAAATGTGGCAAATATTTAAACATGTTCATTTGTTTATTTTGAAGGAAGTAAATCATATCTGTGAAACGAACTGCTTCCTTTCTTTTCAAAAACGGGCAAAGGCAAAAGACAGGCAGCATGTATATTGCTGTAAGACGCTTTAAATTCGCAATTTTTCAGGTTTTCTGATTGCATGTGCCCTTGGAACAGCTTAAAACAGGAAATCCCGGAACCTTCACTACTTTTTCCCATTTGTCTTTTGTGTTTATTTTTCTCCCGCAGTCTTTCCTTTCTCGTAGTTGGGAAACTGACATGAACAGCACGTTGCTTTCTCGATAAAAATGACAAAGGTGAAAGTCACTGGTTATTTTGTGTGAAAATTTCTCTAGTGAATGAGAAAGGTACAAAAAGAAAAGGTTTCCTTACGTCATTCTTATGCTTCCCCGTTCAGACACAGCCTTTTTAGTGGGACTCTTGCAGACAGGTCCTGTAAAGAATGCAGTTGTGCATACAACAGCGTCAAAATATTCACTGTCGTCATTCACATCGCTTGAACATTCGTATTATCTTGTTCGTTGAAATCTTCTCCTTTTCGTCCTCGTCATCATCATTCTCATCATCAGGGTCATAATCAACCTTGCAATAACAATACAATAAAGCCCCTAGCAATAATAACGAAAAAGACGAGGCTATGTCGTATATGAACTAGTTGTAATGAAAAAAGATATAAAACTATCGCCGTTTTGCTCACGCCTGAAAAAACGACATGGTCGTTCTCCTGCTGCTGGCGTTAAGGCAGAGACCAGGATAGGAAAAATGATGATGGAAACAAACGAAACGGACAGAGTGCTCTAGTCGGCGTCATCATTATCAGCTGCAGTAGTAGTTGTAGTAGTAGTAGCAGTATCTTTCTCGGCAATCCTCTCTATCAACCAGGCTGATTGCGAGGAGAGCGAGGGAGAAAATGTAAGGACCACCACGAGCACCAGCAGTAGACGGACTTGAAAGTCTATTTTGTATGCTGTGTTGGCACGATTATTATTATTGTGGAGCAGTAGAACAAGTACTGGTGATGTTGTTGTTGCTATTCCTGCTACTTTTCTTTCATATTCCTCGTTTCTCTAGTCTTTTTTCTCTCCTTTACGTTCTCTGACCGGATATTTTTTTACGGATAAACCATCTTACCCAACAACGTACGTACGGCGATGCTCTTGCATGTTTTTAGAAGAAAAAAAGAGAAAAAATGCCAGAACAACAGTAGTAGTCGTGGTCTTGATCTTTTGAAATGGCTTTCCTGTCTTTCTTTCTACATACACTGCGATATGTTCTCTATTTTCAGTTGAGAGCGAAATAACTAAAGAAAAAGTACGTTTTTGGAACACATCGACGTATTTATATAGAAAATGGAAGGGAATCGGATAGTTGAAGGAGATCAAGCCGAGGCCAGCCACTAAAACTTCTTGAAAAACGTGATCTCCATTTCAAATAGGAACCACACAAAAATACATATATACCCAGATGCACGCACACAGACACGCCGTGATAGTCAGCAGCCGCATTATTGTCCCATCTTTTCACCGTTTTTTCTTTCGCTCTCATGCCCCTTCAGTGCCCCGATTTACAACGTCGGCGGTAGAAGGTGCCCACAATATTATACACAGTTATGCCTACGTACACATACACACACACATACCCACATTCCCATTTCGTACCACAGGGCAGTCGGGGATAAAATGTAGGCACACGCTGAGTCCAGGGTACTAAAAACGGCAAAAAAGCCTCAAACCAGATAATATAAGACGGGGAGGGAGAGAAGCGGGGAAGAGGAAGTACGTAGTCATTTATAGGAAAATACTGACAAGATGTACTAGCCTCTGTACGTACCACTGCAACAAGAGCAAAATACAAGGAGAAAGGGTTGTTGTACAAGTGGAACAGAGGGAAAGTATGCGTTGTAGTTTTCTAGAGTAGCCGTGTACTTGTAAAACTTGTTCTTCTCTTCGTCTTCCTATTTTATTTCTGCCTCACGTCACTACTCCGTTCGTTTCCACCTACAGTGCCTACCATACAAGTAGGAAAGAAAGGAAAGGGAAAGTGTTTCTTTCTTTTCCTGCTGATTGTGATGGCGAAAAGGGAAATCTTGTGTTGGTTGGGCAGGTATCTGCGCGACTGTGTAAGACGCTATTTCTCTCCACGTAAAAAAGGAGATGTACAACCCCCTTTTCTTTTTACAACTTGTTTTACACAACTGAAACGTGTAGATTCCTGGACATGATGTTGAATCACTGACGAGAAGAAAAAAAATGATTTTTTTGCTTTCTCTTTCCCGCTTTCCATCTCTTTTATTTTTTCTGCTCTTTACCACGAGGTTTGGTTTCTATCAAAAAGACGGTAGGATATGTTTCTGTAAGTAGTATGGTTAGATTACAGAGTCTAAAGACGGGATAAAGAGACAAGGTATAAAAAGAAGGAAAGGTAGAAGATAGGGAATGAAATGGGTCTGTAGTGATGTTGCAAACAAATGCTCCTGTCATTTTTATCCTTTTACCTTCCTGATGGTAACGGGCAGAGACAGACCCATTTATAAACAGGCACAGCTTTATTATAACCACCTTCTATGCTCAGGAGCGTTTATACGAGTGTATAGATGTAGAAGATAAATTACCTGCATAATACACAAATGGGTACTGTCTTCCTGGCAGGATAACGAGATGGTGTGGAAAGAAAGCGAAAAAAGTACGGAGATTTAAACGCCATAACACCAACTGTTTTTTATCCATCTTGTGGTAGTAGTAAAAATTTCTCGAGAAAATAACCTTTTCTTTAAAATTTTCGTCTCGTACACAATCCAGATCCACAGTTGGGTCCTCATTACTTACCGTAAAAATCTATCATGGCCTTATTATTATTGACGGTAGAGGAGCGATTGTGTTTTGTATTAGCGTCACTATCCTCTCATTTGTCAGTTTCAGTGTTCTTCTCTTTTAGCTATGGGCGCTATTTTTCTTCCATTCTCCACGGTATTGAGTGAAGATCCTTTCAAACTTGTCATTTTTTCGTTCTTTTAAAAGTTGTTTCCACTACTGCACTGGAAAAAGTAGTTTACTACTTTTGATCAGTGAAAATTATTGCAGAGACTAGACAATGCATAATCATAACAATCTTCGTTACCGTTTCCTCAACACCTCAAAAGAAAAGCTTTTGTTTGGTTTGTGTGTATAAACGGTATAGATGCAACCATTCAAATTTGAATACATTAAAAATTTACGCGTTGTACTTGTATGTTGGACAAGTATGATTGGCGGGCTATTTAAGTGAAAAGCAAAAAAGAAAGTTTCGTTTAAAAATGCATACATATTTTGTTGTTCTTTGCTTTTTCTTTGGTTTTCTGTAGACAATTGTGGACAAACAAACAGATAACGGTAGACAGATAAGGGAGAGAGAATGAAAGAGAAAATGTGAAAAACTCTTTTCCCTTTGTCTGTTTTCTTCGTGTTTTCCTCTTTTCATTCCTAACCGTATAGTTTAACCATGTATAAATACTGCAACAAAATAAAGATGGAAAGTGGGAAAGAGAAAAAGAAGCTGTTGAAGACTATTTCCTCCATTTCATTCCTTTTACTTTCTTTTTGCTTTCTTGGGACAACAAACAACAAACATAACAAACAGTCTACTGGTTTTGGATTGATGGACAGGTTCATTCCTCCATAATATGATGCTTCCATTTTGCTGATGTGTTTTGCTTGATAGTCAGTTGGAAGTAGAATACCATGTTTTTCTATCTTTCTTTTTTTTACCTCCTCTCCTCCTCTTCTTCATCTTGTTCTTTACGTTTGTAGTGGCTGTGGTAGTTGTTCTTGTAGCTCACCCTTTCTGCAATCTACCTCTCTTTGCCAAAATAGAATCACGCAGTATATCGAAAAGGTTTGGATATGAGCGTATAAGTATAATATAATGCCGACTATATACTTACATACCTCACTAACATCATCAACATGTTGATGAATAGTAATAGCAGTAGTACTACTACTAGTAGCACATGAGTTGCTACATTTTTATATTTTAAAACGGTAAACTTGTTGTAAAGAGCGCGGTGTAGTAAACTTAATTTGCAGCTGGTGGAAAACAACAAGAAAGTAAAAAGGACGGTTGGAAAATTGAAACAACGACGAAAGCAAAAGAAGAAAACGGGAAGCAAGAACCGGAGAGACAGGGAGAGAAAGATAGAAAATAAAAAAGGAAAAAGCAATACCAACAACAAGATAATGTCACACTCATTCCTTTTATGTACTTAACCCTCTCCCCTCCCCATTCTACTTTAATACAAATGATTGGTTTTCTAGAGAGTTGATTCTTTTTCTCGTAAATAAAAACCGGTTACTAAAAACAAAGAAAGTAAAGAAAACAAGAAAATAAATTGCATTGTTTCCTATAATATCAGTGATTTAGATATCATTGTGTTGTTCCTGTTGTTTTTTTTTCTTTTGAAGGGTGGTGCCGGGTAAAAAAAATGAGTAAATCAGACATTTCTCTCGTTCCATCTTGCCGTAAAAATAAAAAATTCTTTTGTATAATATGTTGTAACAAAAATATGGGTGCTCACTTTTATTTTCCTTTGCTTTTTTTTACATCCCCATAACTCCCCCGTGTGACTTATTCATGAGAGGAGGCTAGATGAAAAAGGAGGGAAAATATCATTAAATTTTTTTAGTATCCAGTCAAAGAAACGAAGAAGATGGAATAAAAATAAGAAATAAAAGAAATAACAGTCAGAAGCAGAAGGAAATATTGTCGAGAAAGTAGATAAAATAGAGAGAAAGAGATATTATTGAAAACTAAGAAGGGAAGCAACGTGTTGGCGACAGTAGTCAACTTCCACCATCATGAAATTTTTTGGTGCTCGAGTTCTCTCTGTCTATATATATTACGCAAGTCTGCGACACTTTCACTAATAACTGAAAGTGCTCTGTTTTGTGTGTATATATCACCGAGATAAAAACTCACAAAAATTGTTCACTTTCCCTCGCTCTTCACTATTTTTCCCGTTTACTCCATAAATTTACGGTATTGCCACACATTTTCTCCGCACATCGTGGTGAAAGCAGAGGAGGCCAAGGTGGAGTACAGGAACAAATAAACAGAAGGGAGTCAGCAAGAGACAAATCACACAAAAATAACATTTTTGTGTACAATCGCCATAAAATAAGGTGTATGCTACGGGATTTATGATAACCGCGTAAAAAACTTCTTGTAACTCAGCAGTAGTAGTGGCAGCAGGAAAAAAAGACTTCACTATTTTATGAACAGAAAAAGAAGAAAATGGCGAGTTATTGACAAGGTTGCTACTTTAGTGCCCCCAAAAATATACGGTAACAATAAAGGTGGGAGTGGGGAGTAAAATGATAACTTTGTTCGAGAATCAAACACTGAGAACGAATATTGCAGTCGTACTGTAAAATAGCTGCCCTAGATATCAATTTCTATTGTATACCCTCTAGTAACATACCTTCAGTCAAGCGACTTACCACCAACGGAGTTTTGTCCAGAATGTGAATTCATATAAAGTTGAATCAAAAACATAAACGTACTTAATATTTAACGCTCAAAAGAGAAAAAGTTTTTTCCAAAATGTTCACGTACTAGCCACATGACTATTCTAGCATTCTGTTGTATTAGATACGGCAGGTTAGTTGGAATGCTACTATAACAACAGACTCTTTTTACGGAAGGCAAACTTGCTGTTATTTTCTCCTTTAGCAGTATTTCTGTGCTAAGCTTGTTAGTTCCGGCAAAAGGAAACACGGCAGAAATGGTAAATGATGTGAAGAGAAAAAATGATTGTTACATCCAAAAGAACTGTGATGTTTGTGGTAGGTGGGTTTTTAAGTTGAGCTCGTGACGATGGCGAGTTAATAATGTGAACTGGTAAATAGTCCGTGGCATGATTAGTTTTGTTGTTATTAATAATTTTTTTTTACCATATATGTCGAAATATAAGGGTATAATATGGTTTACCTTGAAGCAAGTACCGAAAAGTATTGTGTAACAGGACGTGTCTGTGGATGTGTGTATGCATTTGCTATTTCCGATATTAGTATTCAACTTGCTTCGTTGTCTTTTCTTTTTTAAAAGAACAAGCGACCAGAAAAAAACAACGAAAGGAATGACAAGTCTTTGCTCGTGTATGCATGCGTATCTTTATGTAGGTCGAGTATTCTATAGATATTTATTTTGTGTCTTATTCCCTGTCTCTGGGTTATCATCAAACAAAACTTTTTAATCAAGGTAAGGTACACGCAACAAATGGTAGAGTAGGGGTGTACTGGAAAGTGGAACGCGGACTGAATTGGTGAATTTTTCAACGACAAACAAAATCTTTTTGCGAAAAGAACAACGAAATTACAACTCAGTCAAGATTTTTCTGGGAACAAGCCAGTCAAGTGGAAAAAAGACTTTCAGGAAAGAATATAGATAGAATTATATTTTGATGAACGTATTCTCTGTATACTTTAAAGATGGAATTATTATCAGAACCAGACTTTATGTAGCTCTGCAGCCGTGTTTACAGGCATATACTGGGCTATTCGCACTGCCGAGCAGCAAGCAGAAAACTCCGCGATGAAAGCAGTAAAAGTGTTAGGACTGCACACGCAGTTTGCTGTGGCAGTTTTTTTTATGCTGCCGCTTTTTTCTTTTTGGTGCTGTAGTTTTTCACGCTCGCGTAAAAAGGCATTGCTGTTCGCACAGTTTGGCTTTTTCGGCTGAAACGGTTAATTTTTTTTACCTCCGACAAAAGGAGGGATGGTTGTAGGGTTATTTAAATGGAGCGTTGGGGGACAGCGTGGAGGGAGGTTTAGATGGAGGATTGGAGAGCAGATTGGGGAAGTTTAAAATGGAGGGTTGAAGGGTAGTTTGGAGGGAGGTTTAGATGGAAAGTTGGAGGATATTTAGTTGGAGGTGTATATGGAGTGTTGTTAATGCAAACACGCAGTTAAATACCGACAAAAATATGAGCTATTTTCATCGTGCAGTTTTCTGCTTGCTGCTTGGCAGTGCGAATAGCCCATAAGTTTATGTTTCCTTCCTATGTCGTGTATCTTTGCTGAAAATAGTGATCGACGAACAAATAAGGACAGTTGTCATCAACCACAGAGAAACTTGCGTTCAAATAAGATATTTTTTTACTGTGGATTTATTTCCAAACCTCATTTTTCTCTTTCGCGGAATAAATGTCTGTATTATTACCTATTTAGAGAAAAGCTTTTCAAACATAGATGACAATATTGTCATCAATGATGACATGGCATGATGATGACAACGATGATGATAACAATGGTAGTGTTCAGAAAGACTTATGGGCGATTCCGGGTATTAGATAATAATTGGGAGCCCAATGGAAAAATAAGGGGTCTTTTCTACTGCATTGACTTTACGAAAAAACACACATATTCAGTTAAGAAGCAAGCATGCAATGCCGATAACAGTATTAACAGTGTTATTGGCTATTATTACTTTTCCATTGGCAATATTCACCGTATGCCACTTTCTCGGTGAATTTAAAGTTGGCTTTTAAAAGGAAACTAGCTTATGGTAATNCACACATATTCAGTTAAGAAGCAAGCATGCAATGCCGATAACAGTATTAACAGTGTTATTGGCTATTATTACTTTTCCATTGGCAATATTCACCGTATGCCACTTTCTCGGTGAATTTAAAGTTGGCTTTTAAAAGGAAACTAGCTTATGGTAATACGAAGAAGTATGAAATAACGAGAGGACAGTTCTTACCCTCGGGACCGTTCTTACAGGAAAAGGGAGCGAAAGAGCACCCAAGAAGGCAAGCGCTGGTAGTCCGTTATGAAATTTAGAATTATTTTCACAAATTGACATAAGGTATCAGCGGGTAAGACGCAACATTGGGAAAAGCCCAAAGACATATTATTTTGAGTGTTCCAATAAAAATGATTATTGAAAGCGCTCCACTCAGAGTTTCCTGGAACGGGACTGGCACCACTCACAGCAGAGAGCGCTCGCTAGCTACGCGGAATATAACAGGAGACTGATTTTTATTGAAAAAAAGAAGGAAGGTATCGAGGAAAGGTAGAAGATACCCGATTTTCGAAATGTTTCCCAAGAAAACTACTTACATAACATTAAGCAAATATGTGTGCTTTCGGTGATGGTAGGGAGTATTAAGAAAAGGTGGGAGAGAAGGAAAGAGGGGAAGAAATACTGCGAAAACGAGGAAGATGATAAGGGCGATGACGATCATCACCATTATTCGCACAATCCGGACAATAGCGGCAGTTGTGATATCAGATTTTTATTGCATTAGAGAAATTCGGAAAACGTTATGGAGGAAAGCAGTAACCGTTTTTTCCTTTCTGCTTTCTCATCCCGGAAGAAAAAAATAATGAAGTGAAACGTACTAAACGAAGACAAAGTCGAGGAATGAAGTGAAAAGCGAGATGGAGAGAATTTTTTGTGCACACGAGAAGCTTTTAAAGGGTTGTGCTGTAACCGTTTATAAGGAATGTTAATATTTTCTCGTTCAAGGAAGAGTTCCATCTGTCCTGAAAAATGGGTTGATCGAGAGAGATACATGTGTGAGTGTCGTCTGTAGTGTAATTGACAAAGACGGAGTTGGGCAAGAATGGGACAAGAGTGAAAAAGAGAGGGTTTCAAGGTATGTGTGCTTTGGAGGGAGACAGAGAAAAATCGAGTTGTTGCAACACAGCTTAGACAGGAGTACACACACAGGCACATATTATTATGCTTGTGTGATGCAAGTCAATGGAGATATGGTAAAGCGACCACCCAAGAGGTAGACAGACATGGAGTTACATACACGCACGAATACAAAGAGATTTTGCTTGTCTCTGCTACAATGTACTTGCCAAACACACATATAGACCAGGTAACCGGAATCACGAAACTGTAGGGGTCACATTTTTCCTAGAAGGTACTTTTTCCTTTCTATGGCATGTGTACCAGCGTTTGACTCTTTGTTGCAAAAAAAATCACATTGACAAACAAACCAAGTAGAATAAATTCAGGACCTGGGGAAAAGGAAAGATGATCTGGTTGGAAGAAAGAGTTTTTTAACGTGGAAGAAAATGAAAACGTGTAAGAGAGAAAACGGAAGAGAAATAATGTGTTCGACGACTTCCATTTCAGGGACGATAACGAGACAGAGACAAACTGGTTCTAAAATAGACATTTTCGTGGCATTATTTTCATTATTATGTAGGTAGGTAGGTACAAGCACGGGAAGAATCACCAGAATGTGAACAACAACCGTGTAACGGCTAATTCTTCTTTACACGAGGGTAACGTTGCTGCTGTTTCTGCTACTGTTTTTGGTTTTTAAAGCGGAAGATATAAATTGACTTGGGTTTCCCTTCTCTTCCTTCTTCACTTTGGCAGACTTGGAAGGAATCTTCTAGGCACTCACGGAGGCACATGCAATCTATGTAAAACAAATGATTGTTCTGAATTTCTGATGTAGAGAAAGAGAGAGAGAGAGAAAGCGGGGGAGAGAAAGTAGAAAGCGGGATTGGGGACGAGGGAGGTATAAAAACGCGAGGCGAAAAGGAAAATGAAAAATTCAACAACAAACATAAATGTACCTTTAAGGCAGTACGTGAGAGAGCGAGGCATATTTACATTTGCTACTCACGCACGTAAACATATATTTAAATGGATAGGTATTTTTGCACACGTCTTTTTATTGGCGGCAAAAATACGATTCTCTTCGTGTTTTAATAAAGACTCAAGTAGTTTTTTGGGGTCTTTGCTGCTGCTTATACACTCGGGGTCTGTTGACCTTACAAGTACAGTTATTGCCTTGTTTTCCTCTTATAATCTGGGAAATATACAAGCAAAGCGGGAGAGAAAGAGAAACGGTGTGTACTTTCAAAGTTCAATGTGTGTTAGTCAAAAAATATGGGATGTATGCATCCTCTCGCGCCCTTTTTTTGTTTTACTTTTAGATGAAAAACTGGTGGGTTATATTTTCCCTACGAAAGTAAGAAAAACTTAATACGGCTAAAAAAGGTTTGTGGAAGCGGAGAAGAAAGAACCAGCACCGGAAATTTTCCCGCTCTCTCTCTCTCTCCATTCTCAGCTTTCTTGTCTTTTCTCTACTTTCCAGCAACAGACTTGGTTCGTTTGACTTGACTTACATTTTATTTAGCATTTTTTTTTCTTTTCCGCTACTGCCACTCGGTATAAGGCTCTTCTTATTAATTCTCTTTTTTCTTGTTTGAAAGTATTATCTATATGTATGTAGGTAGGTAGGTAGCAAGAAATCCCTACAGCTTTTGTCATGCATGCAGGCATGCATGTAGACAAAAAAAGGAAGAAAAGGACGAAGAGAAAGAGAGATGGCCATCATTTGTGCCATTACGATTGTACGTGGTGGGCACATAGTTACATAATGTATTATTGTTATTATTATTAGTGTATGAAAAAATACATTAAAACGGACAACAAACAAAAATAGTAATGCAGATACTCATACATCCACCATAAAAATGTGTGGATCTAATCATGCAGTTCCGTTTTACTGTGTTTTTTTTTGTTTGTGGGTAAAATAAATTGCTTGTTCGAAATATACGGACAGAGAAAAATGTCATTAAAGAGAGAGATAGAGAGAGAGACATGGACCATAGTCACAAAAGTGCTCAATGATAAAGTACAGTATTCACTTTATCCTAACATAATGCCCCACTTCAAACAGCCACTGCTTGTGGTTATATAAGCGTAAAGTAATGCAAATACATTAGCATATTAATCCAAACCTCACATTAATTATATCCCCAATTTTTCTTTCTTTTTATTTCTTTGGCCTGGTTTTATACTTCCCCCACCACCACTACCTACCTCTACCACGATTGAAGTGCTTGCCCCAGTTGTACGTCGGCTGCGGTCGTGGTAGTATGGTAGTTGTCTCAAAGTCGGGTTTTATTTTAAGCATGGCCTGAAACTGAAAGAAAACGAGTACAAAAAAGGGGGAATAAATGTAGGATTTTTCAAGGAAGGACGAATATCCGTGGAATTATTGTTTTTGGGAGACTGCTATCAAATATTATCAAACAGAATAGTTTGAAGCCTGCCGTCATTCATTCATAGCCAAATTGGATT
This sequence comes from Callyntrura guangdongensis, assembly GCA_027744295.1. NCBI lineage: Eukaryota > Metazoa > Arthropoda > Collembola > Entomobryomorpha > Paronellidae > Callyntrura > Callyntrura guangdongensis. Next base: position 12,427 of record JAHZNB010004579.1, read on the forward strand.
TCGCTTACATTTTTGGGTACGAACATAGTGAGAGATTCTCCTGAAAATAGAAAATTAACATTACATAACGCCAAAATACGTTGAAATTGGTGAACATACCTACCAATTTGTTGTCTGGATGCACCTTTGCATTTCGTTTCTGGTGAGTATGTGTACCGCTTTATTCTTTTGGTCAGTCTTGCCTAAAATTATAATAGCTATGGATGGCGCACGCCACCATATCGTACAAAAGTATTTAATTTGAGGAGCAAAGAAAATTGCATGCTATATTCTCTAGGAATTGGTAGGTGAGTTGGTGTATGCACAGTAAACAGAAAGAGAGTCAGACAAGTTCACCTGACCAAACCGAGAAAATATTTGCCCATAATATTCGTACCATACTGTTTTACATGTAAGGAGTGAGTAGAACATGGTAGGAATGAGTTTATTAGGACAAATTCGCCCATTAGAAAATTGTAGAGGCAATTAAATCTAAATTACGTGAGTATGCATTTCAAGGCACGCAACTATGATTTCCGCGTGTGTTTACGAGAAAGTATAAAACTTACATGGGTATAAAACTGGGCATGTTGCAGAGGTAACGAGAGAGAGAGAGAGTGCGAGAGAAAGTGGCCTTGCTGGAGTAATGAATGTTAATATGAACGAAAAGCAATAAAATTATATCAACTGTCTTTGTCACAGTCCTACCGAACCAAGTATTACAAAACTAGCAAGCAAGCAATACCTCCTATAAAAAAATCCAATTTATTCAGCGTTCATTCCAAAATAGGCAGAGTGAGAGAGAAAGCATCATGTGTAATGAGAAAATGAAAGCTTGCATTTTGTTCCTCTGTCCACTTAGGTGGATCTTCGAAAGAACACTGTGTAGTCGTGGATTGCGCTGAAAACAAAGAAATTGG
>JAHZNB010004580.1:0-16297 GCA_027744295.1 Callyntrura guangdongensis
TTGAAATAGAGGGTTACAAAGATATTTGGAGGAAGATTTAGATGAAGGGTGAAAGGGAAATTTGGAAAAATGCTTATAGGGAGTTTTTGTTGATCACAAATCAAGTGATGACTTCGTCATGTAATAATAGCCGGTTGCTGCTTTGGTGTTTGCATACGTTTGGATTTTCAGCATGAAGCTGGCAGCATTTTCTGTCAAGTTTTTTCGGCCTCAATATTTTGCTGTGTATGAACGCGCATTTTTTTAATGCAAACACGCAGCTAAGTACCAACAGAAAACTACGAGCTTTTTTCATCGCGCCGTTTTCTGCTTGCTGCTCGGCAGTGCGATTAGCCCATACATATATATGTGTGTATCTTATATAGTAGTACGATGAATATGAACCAAAAATCTCTTTTCAATGCGTCTCTACCATTATTGCCATTATTGCATATTATTATTATTACTTTGACGTATGTCCACATTCATACGACATTATTTGGTACATATTTATAACCCACGAGAGAATATAACTCATGCTCTCCCAATGTTATACTTACAAATACGTGATTCTGTTATTCTAAAAAACTGACTCCTAGCCTCTACGTATTTGGGATATATTTTGTTTCAGTCTTGTGTATATTATGCTAATACGTTTGAAACAAGTCTTTACTTCGATGCTAAATATTGCCTGCACATATAAACCATCAGGGTTTTATGGAAGGTTTTCATCATAGCTCTACAGAAAGATAAAAATGTGCGTTGATTCAGCAAAGTTTTCAATATACTTACTCTTTCAGCGTCTTTGAGACCCTTGTACTTTTTAATACAATTTGTGTAAAAAAATATGCCATGCCCTAGCAAAAGAACAGGAAACTAAAAAGGAAATATGATGGATCGGCACTTTTTATGCTGCTGTTGCCTTGCTTTAGTAGATATTTTACGTTTCTCCTTCCTGCTCTTGGGTGTTTTATATGGAAGGTGGTAGAGAAACATCTGTATTTATTCTACTTTACAGCTACCCAACCCCTTTTCCTTTCCACTCCCTTGAAAATAATTTATAATAATAATAGTAATAGTATTAGGGCGAATAACGTGTAACAGAGGAAGTACACTGGGAAAGAGTATGGAGCTGAGTTGTTACTGTTACCACTAGTACCCCACCACTCTTGACTCTCTTGTCACTGTTGCTTTTATTCATCTGCTACTTTTTGTCAAAGAAGACAAGCACTTACTTAACCCAATCAAAGCCTCATATTCCGCTGATTTAGTTTGGAACTAGTGAATAGGTATATTACTTGAACCACTATATACGATTTTTTTTATCCTGATCCATTTAGTTAATACATTTTTTGTGTTCTTTTTATGAATTGCACAATCCATTTTTTGCAAAGTTTGGGGAATTAAAGTTGTGCCCTTATAGAAACTTACGTAACTTATGTATGACATTTAAGGTTGCGCGCCACTTTTTGATTCTCTTTCGCGCTCTCTCTCTCTCTCTGTCTGTCTCCTCTTCCATTTTTCTCTTTTGATTTTCTTTCATGAGAGATTTGTTCGACATGCTATTTTTTGCCTGGATCCACAGAAAGATTCCCATGTTTTAGAGGTTTCCCTTCTTCCTTTTTGCCGGTAGGCAGAAAAGGCAGTCAGCAGAAGAAAGAGCATGAAAGCGAAAAAATTTTGACTGGTTGCTTTTTTACTTTTCTTCATAGCAATAAGTCAATTTTTAGAGGGTTTTAAAAAGTTTTCATCTTTTTTGTCCTTTTCTTACTTTCTGTGTGTGTGTGACTTTTTCTGTCCCGGAATAAAGGGATAATGTGCTGCAATTCAGTCAGCTTAAGGGTGTATGTGCTTCTGTACTTTCATTACCTATTTCCTCGCATTTTTTTTTACCAGAGAGACTACTTTTGATGGCAGCGGCAGAAAAAAGTTTATAGTTTGGACAAGTCGTTGTAATAAAAAAAAGAATAGAGAAGATGAAGCCGGATCTGCCAAGCTAGCAGTAAATGACAGTAACAGTAATATAGAAGAGAAGATATACTCAAATCTCAGGGAGTAAAAAGGGAGGGTAAAGTGTCGAAATTGAAAAGTGTAATGGGATCTAATGTAATAATACCATCGACGGCTGTTATATGTGTCTAATGTCTACATGTACCAGGGACCAGGGAGTTTTGCTTTACTGTTGCAGTATGGAATAAGCTCGTAATCAAGTTCTATTAGCACATTTAGTTACCTGTAAAGAAAATCAACTAAAAGCGAATGTTTATTGGGAAAACAAGATATAAATAAATGCCTTTTAACGGCAAACTTGTAGAATTATGCTGTTACAGTATTGCTGCATTGTAGTCGTATGGTTTACATGAGACATTATCATCATTGCCGACGTCGTCGTCGTCGTGATCTTTCAATTGTAAAGCCCCACCCTAACCCTTTCAAATTGTCCTGAGATTTGGTACGAAATTTAATTTGTAGTTTTGTGTTTGAATCCTTGAGTAGATCCTTGGAAGTGACTGCATACAACAAAATATGTCTACACAGAGAAAGTCTAGACTGTCTAAAACAAATGCAGGGAAATCAAAGGAAATACATCCCTGCTAGAGCTGAGAATTGAAATGTGTGAAAGGGTGTCAACCACATGTCTCGTTGGTTGAGTAAATAAACATACTTAATAGGACACAGTTGACACTACCAATGATTTAGTCGTTACAAACATAAAATTTACCTGAATTCGATTGAGTTGACCGCAACTATCCATTCTCGATGCGACGTTTACCGTATTGCCCCAAATGTCGTATCTGCAATAAACAACAAGTGAAAGTGTTTTAATACATAAGAACTTTAGCGGGAAAATTAGGAAATCCAGGAGGAGAGAGAGAGAGATCAAGGAATACATGTAGCAATGACGAAGGAATTTGTGTAGCAATGAAGTTTGGTTGGTGGTTGCAACTTTGTGGAGTGGAATGACAGAAAAGCCACATCAAGTCATTTTACTTCACATCCACACACACGGTTATGAAACAACAACCAACGAACAAAGCAAAAGAAACAAATCATCAAATGAAAATGAAAACATGTCGCTTTGAATTTTGTAATTACATAAAAGGCTTCTTAAAATGACTCTCCAGAAGGGTATGAAAATGACGAGGCGACAAACTATGACTACGCTTGAAAGAGAAAGTGTGAAAACGAGGCAGACAAGAAGTGAAAGGGACTGAAAACTACAACTGGTAGGCTTCTTGTTTCTGTAACCTTATTGTCATTACATATTTTGGCTGAAATGACTTTAGTGTGTACTTACTGAGGTTTCTGCGCTCCTATAACTCCAGCGACAACAGGGCCATGGTTGATTCCTGCCAACAAAAACACAACGAAAACATTAATATCATGATTATCATTACCATATTCCATGTTTTAAAAACCTTCCAAGGAGAGAAAATGTTTCTTAATTAACCCAAATTAAATTCACAACAGCAATAATTTTCTCTCAGACGAGATATGATTAAAATATGTATGCATACGTATATGTTTACAATGTATCCATTCACGTATAAAACAACTGCCAGAAAGGACAAGGCTAAAAAGTTAGTGATCATTATTATTATTATCAACAACATCACGACCAATTTTGTAAGTAAGGTTTGTGGCTTTTTGGTTATCATTTGTAGAAAACAAAATCACTGCCAAGCGGAGTGGGAGAGAAACCGGAACGCAAGCTGGTAATTTTTTGCTTGGCTTCTTTATTATTATTATTATTACATTATGATATTTCCATTTAGATGGAAGCTTACACCGGTGGAACCGATCCAGAAACAACCATCTCATAATTTTGTACACAGTCGCATGGTTTTATATTTTCATAATTTTACGGTATTAACAGAAAAGAAGGGAACATGAAGGGTAAAACAAGCCGCAACGGAACCAACTCCTAATTCCAGTCATCATCGTCATCACATCACCGTTCTACTTTCTGCCTACTTGTTTTCTTCCTCGTCATCAACATCATCAGCACGACTGCCATATGTGTGCGTAAGGTCATTAAAGAAGTAATTTATTTTTGAGCGACCAAGTGGAGCGGATAAATCCATTAATAATCATTAACTTGTAAGATGAATTTTCTTTTTTTCTCCACCACTGCTGCTTTACTTGCTTGCTCTCGTTACTCGTTGGTGGTCACAAGGAGAAGCTGAACTTTACACAAGCCACGCCATATTCTCAGACTCTTTCCACTGCTGCTCTACTCTACTAAAAATCAAGCCGTTAAAAAGTCTCTATAACAGCCTCTCCATAAAAAAATTTCAACGAGAAAGGAATCAGGAAAAAACGGTTTCAGATGCTGGCTTTTCTTTGATATCTCTATATGCGGAGATCATGTGCCTTGATGCTACTACTGATCGCGTAGAAAACAAATACATTAGACAACCAACCGACCAGATTCTTAAGCAATGAGCTAACTACCTTCCCAGACCCTCAAAAATAGTATTTCTACCCAACAACAGCAGCAGCTGTGGTTTAACACAACCCAAACATTTCCAATACAATTTAACGTGCTTTTCCTTCCTTTTTTATCAGAGAACCTCCTTCTTGTCTTTAAGAAAAGTTACTTGCAAAGTTTTTTCTCTCTCTCTACAGTTTCTGACATAGCATTCGATAAAAAAGTCCTTAGGGAAGACAAACATCTACATCAACATTATCATCATCAACGTCATCATCAACTTCCATAAAATCTCCATCATCCCTCTCGACTCACATCACATGACATGGAAAAATCGACTGGTTTCATTTTTTTCCTCCTTTAAACCAAGAAGGATGATGAAGGAACGAGCCACACACAAGAAAAATGGCATGACTTCATTCAAAAAACTAAACGAGAGGAAGAAGGAAGTAAAAATGTTGGCAGTTAGCACCACCCTGAAATACCACACTATACTCATATTACCACCACCTTGCACACTACATACCTTGTTTGTTCATTCATTTTTTTACTTTCAACTCGCTGTTTCTCGTTTGCACACATATATACAGCCAGCGTGCATCAATCGAGGAAAAAAAGTTTTCTCCACTCTTGGTTTTTGTAAACGATGACAAGGAGCAATAATGAAGACAGCCTTTTTTATCATTACACTTTGTATATGTGTTGACTTGAATGGAAACTAATGAGGGATAGACGCGAACAAGGGTACATAATGCACACACACACAAGATAAAATAAAAGAAATACAATTGGTGGTGCTAGGGCGAGAGCTCTTGCTACAGGAGAAAGCCAAAGACAGCAGCAAAATGAAAAATAAAAGAAAAACGGAAGCTGATGGAAGGATAAAGACGAAAAGCCAAGGCAAGCGCACTGTTGGAACCACGAACATTTTGTGTGCATGTGTGTGTGTGAAGCTGTTGTTTTTTTACAATAGACCTGCCTCTGAAAAGACACGTCATATTATTATTAGCTGTGGTAGTTCCTTCCTACATACCACCAACTTGTGTATAAAAGTGCCAGGCAGGCCAAGGCTTTTTATTATCAATTCGAGGTCGTTTTTACTGTCATTTTCTAGCGATAAGTTGAATTTGGTAAACAAGACATGTAATCTACTGGTTGTTGTTCTTGCCTTTGAACGATTTTAGAGATGTCGGGTAATCTTCCCGAATATTTGCTCACTCTATTTTCACACGTACTTCACATCTATTTACGATTTATCAAGAATTACGTTTGGTAGGTAAAACGGAAGTGTAGCGGTTGTCTTTGCGTTGTTGTCGATTTCCTAAGACATGTTTCTCAACTTTTCCCCAGTCCTTCAAAATCATGTTTATCAATATAAATGGATACTAAACAGCATCCTGCGATTTTAAATAGCATTATGATAACAAAATGTGTGTTGGAATAGATTGGAATGTTCAGTTTAGGAATTGATGTCATAATAGGTTGGGGAAAATGATAAAGAGTAAAATAAATTGAATGGTTAAGCTGAGTATGACAAATGCATTATGAGCACAAAGAATGTTCTGCTACAAAATTTGTTGTATAATATTAGATAGCTTACTTCAGACTTCAGACATGTTGCTTTACTTTGGGAGTGTTTATCTCATCATATCATCTTCTACGTACTGGGTTTCTTTAAACGGTTAAGATTTTGCTTTTGCTGGTGTATAGAGCTGATGCTCAAGTTCAACTTTACTTTTCATATTTTGCTTTCGTAGCTGAAATATGTTTTGTGCAGACCTAGGCATAACTTTACTTTCAAGAACACAAGTAGAATCTTGGTGTACAAAAATTCTACTCCTACAAAGGTAAAAAATCAACCTGTCAGGTCAAACAAGATTAGCTGTCACTTTACAAAAGCATGAAAAATGAGCACGTGCGTTTTCATCCCAGATTAGCTGAAAAAATAATGAGTAAAAGAATTTGATTTATTCTATTCAAAATGTTCCAAAGTTTAACAGTCAGTACATGAGAAGGAAGGAGAGATACCGCACCAAACTTTTCTACTGGAACGATACATTAGTATGAGCTTCCATCTGTAGATTGAGGAAACTGCAGTACAATTTTGAATTTTTTGTGGTGGACGTATCGTAAAATAGTTACATTGTTGATTTACTTTTGTCTTTGTTAAATTTTGTAACACGCTTACAATTAATTACAAAAACTATTTTAATTAATTTAATTTTCCAAGCTCAAGTTTTTTTTAACACACTAGGTTTTTGTTGAGTATTTCGGCATGTATATACATTTAGAAAACATTATTTAAAAATTACACGGGATTCACAATATTTTTCATAAATGCTCATGTTTGGTTGCTTCTTAATTCAATTCACATGTTGATCATGTAAGGCAAATCATATCTCTCTATATTTAGACGTTGAAGTTTAACAACGTTTTCTGATTGTTCATTTTGTTTTGAATGTTCAAAGAACGAGAAAATCGCTGCAAGAGAAGTTGAAAGGAAAATAGGCAATAATCGTATGAACTACACCAGTTAACAAAATTGGTAGTTATTTAGAAAATATATATAATACGACAGCATTGGAGATATCAGGTACCTACATATGTATACAGCCACGATGAAAGGAAAAAAAACTACTATGAGTAAAGTGGGAAATGAGAAAATCCAATACGATCAAAGGGAACCAAAATGAAGGGAAATGTAAATATGCACAAAGACAAATTCTCTCGGCGCTCTTCACCCAAAAGAAGCCCTGTACAGTACAGCAATAAACACACTGAGAAGGCGAATTCATACAGCGACATTTAAACGGACGTCGTATTGAAAATAATATAATCAGCTATGTTGTCATCGTCTTTTCTCCCTTTTCCCTCCTCTAATATTGCCCAACGTAAGCTACGGAAAAGCAATTGACTTATTGGTTCAAAAGGCCTTACTTGTATAGGAAAAGCGGAAACAAAAGGGAAATTAAATAAAATCGTCATCTAGGGAAAATTTCAAAGAGAAATTTGTAAAGGTAATCGTTTAAAATATTTCAAAGAAGAAAAACTTTCTCCAGAGAAAAGTCAAGTAAGTGCTAACAAACCTTGTGTATGCTTATGCTTAGCTTTCTCCACAACAAGCTTTACCGGTGATTCATTTACAAAACTAAGTTTCTATCGAATTTTATACTGAAGTGTATTTGATTATTTTTAAATGACAGTCAATTTAAAAAATATTTGTAAAGTAATTGAAGAAAAACAAATATTCCCTTTTAGCCAATATTTCTAATTTATTAAAAATTTTGCATGACCTGAAGTTGTTGTTTACGTTGTTTAGCTTAATAGTTTTGATGGTGTGGTTCACTTAAAAGAGCTAAGAAAATTCACTCGATGCAGTTATCGACAACATATTGTTCTGTCAAAAAGTTGGTCCAAAAGTATTGTCATATGTATGTATATAAAATGAAAGCATTTTCTATTTTCAGAACTGTTTCAGAGCAAAAGTAGTGTTGTGTAATATAGGATACGAACGTTAGGTGCTTTTATTGATTCTTCTCGACAAATAAATTACATTGTTATGATAAACCATTAACAACGACACATGACGATACGACTGTCTGAAAAGTATCCCGTTTAAATGATAAACAACATCTTTCCCTGAAGATAATACACATATTTTAATTTCATTCATTCATAGAGCTTGAGGAAAATGACACGATATTTCGTTTCCTGCTTTTATTCCAAATTATGGCTTTCTTTGGGAATATGTCCATTCATACAACAGACTTTCTGCCTGTACCAGTCCCCCCTATCCATTCTGTTCTCCTCTTCAAATTCTTGTTGCTTTCAGCTAGAAACTAACAGAGAAAAAGAAGCACTACTAGCTAACTCGCACGCTTAGTTTAAACAAACTTTTGACTTTCTAATTAAGAAACCCGTCTTAAAATGACGAGACACTAAGAAAGATTCTACAAAAAAGATTTTACCCACCATTCTTGCCTCCCTCCACTCTCCCTTTCAAAAACTTTTTTCAGCAAAATTATACAAAAGCCGTAATACATACAGAAACCACAACACAAGACTCAAGCCTGTCTTTCTTCTTCTTCTCTCTTTCTCTACAAAAATATTATGGACAAGTCATCCGTAAAGACGACGACTTAGTTGAAGAACATACAAAACGACAAGGACAAGAAGAGCGGCAACTACAACAACATCATACACCGAGCATTCCTTTCTCCCTCTCCTCTCGTTCTATTATCCGTCTTTTTAATAGTATTCAAGTTAAACGGTTACACGATACATATATGCACCAGGCAATAACAACATCATAATTTTCTTCTGCTTCGTCTTCTTGCCCACGTTGTAGGTTAAATTCCTGTTCGTACATCGTTTCTTCTCATATGAGATTTAAACTAGCCCCACAACGAGCGAGAGAGAGAGAGAGAGAGAGAGCTCTACAACAACAACTTCGACAGACTATAACTACCTCACAAAAAGTTATTTCGTTTCTATTCCAAGAATATTCTCCCTTTCCCCATGCGCTTATGTGGCTCAATAAAGCTTAAAGTAAGTGGAAGTGTCAGCAATGTCAGCCACACGATAGGGAAAAGATGAGAAGCAGAGTAATAGCAAAACACAATGAGAAAGCAGAAAGACGAGTGAAGGAAGCCTCTTGCTTCACACGCAGTCAGTAGTAATAAGAAACCGTTACACCACGGCTGTTGCTGCAGCAACTACTACTACTAGGTACAACCACCACCAACGTCTCCTGTGACTAAACTACTGGCTGTTCAAAAACAGCAGCAAGCGACAACGATGACAGTAACAAAAACAACATGAGATGAAAATGTGGAGTTGTTTTTTCACTTCTCGTCCCTGTCATCGCAGTAAATAGCAGAGCTATTCATGGAGCCAGAGTTCATGCTGAAAACTTTTTACGGGAAAGAAAAGAAAGAGAATGTTATTGATGGTCTGCATACCTACATGCACAATACAAGTATCCTCTGGTAACAATAAAAAAAACTTTTTAAAATTTTGCACAGCGAAATATCCGGAACTACACGGAATAGGTAATTTCCTAGGAATATGTTCAATATACTTGAGTATACGAAAAACGACAAAATGTCTGTATACCATATAGCCCCAAAGCCGCATTTGTTTTCTTTGTAAAGATATAAATAGGATATGTATGATCATATTTTGTAAGATATGCCACTTTTAGAATATAGTTGTTTCATTGAAGGCGGGTGGTAATGATGAAAGTTTGGTTTTTTAAGTATACAGATACGATGCAGCCTTGGCCTGTGGTCTCTGTGTGTATACATACGCCTGTTGAGCTGAACGAGCTACAGATTTTTTTATGAAAAAGAAAATTGAAGCGATGATGATTGTGTCAGCAGCGTCTTGCATCGCCTCGTAGGACACGTAAAGCTGCACCATTTATCTGTAAATAATAAGCACAATATTCCTTCTTACCACCGCTACAGATGGCACAAATACACGCAAGCGGCTCTTGTTGTTGCTAAAAACGATAAATTGGATCGAATAAGCGGAGAAAAGAAAATAATATTATCAGAGGGCGAAATTTCGGGAAAGTTTACTCCCATTCCAACTCCTAGACCGAACACCACTATACTACTACTACTACTACTACTGCTGATAAATGTTATGAAACGATAGAAAAGACAAGCTTTGGTAAAGTATTTATGGTACGCCTCACCAAACAGCCGAGGCAAGTGGCTCAACTCAACACAAAATTATTGGACGGATGAACTGTTTATACGTCAGTGTATCATCATAGCTAAACATTAGAGAACGCTTAAGCAACGGCGTGTGTGCATATACACAAAGAGAGTCCTGCCTCTTTTTATGGTGTAGCCGGATGAAGAATATTATAATAATATGGGATGGAATATTAATAATATGGTGTGTTGAATTCGATCGGCATTGACATCAGCTTAAATGTTTGTAGTAGTTCTATTGCCATGTCTTTGAAGGCACAAACATTATCATGACATATAACATAAAACACAGCTTGTCGAATGAAAATGTGTGGTTTTTATGGAATGGGCTGCTGATGCTGCTGTTGCTGCTTTACACACAACTTGTGGATCAATGAACGGATTACATGATATTCTCCTTTTTGCATCGAGAGTTGTCTCAAAATACTCCATTCTAAACTCTCAACTTTATGCGCTGCTTTTTAGTGCTTATTTTTTCATAAAGTTTCTTACACACAAGCCTTGCTAGACAGCGAGCGACAGAGGAAAACTGTCTGTGAGCGTATCATATAGACAAAGGCTTTTCACATTTTAGGAAAGTCTGATATGATGACGACGATAATGTGTACAGCAGTAGAGAAAAGTTTATAAAGGACGTGCTGAAAGAAGAAAATGATGACGATGCAATGGGAACATTATGAAACTTTACTACATGTATGCATGATAAAGCGAGTCTAGTGTAGCATTTAGTTTTTATAATGATGAATTTTATTAGTAAAAATGAACTAAAAAATTAGGTGTAATGCCGAGTTGCAATGCTTACTTCCCAGGTTTTGTGGTTTGATGTATTCAACAGTCTAGAACAACTCGAAAGGAAAAGGAAAACAACACAGGATTGATAGCTGAGTCCGAGATATTCTTGGCACAAACCCTTTCCTACACTTGTTAATTTTCAAGAGATTTTGCCTTGCCACCGGGCAAAAAGAATTAATAACGGAAAGTTTGTAAATGTTTGAAAGATATGATACAACGGACATGAAAAACGAAATGCATGCGTAAGCCTTAGTACAGCCAACTACGCTGGCATGAGAAAACTTTAGAAATTCGTGCTCAAATGCAAAGCATTCAGTAGTAATAATAGTGTTTAATTATCGGTTTTGAACCGACTTCGCATTATAAAAGACGGGAAGTAGGAATGTTGTAGAGAAAAATTCTTTGAAAAGTTTCCCTGTTAGTATTGCTGGCAAGCTATGTTATACAAGACACAAGAACCACATAGCCATATAGATGTATTTTCAGAAGGAAACAGAAAGAGTAGCCAGTAGTGGCGTGTGTGAGGTATTTTTAAGAAAGACTCAACGGATAAAAATAATATTTTTATAAGATTTTTTTTTCTCTCGATAAATAAGCATAATAACCACACTTACAAAAAAGAGACTTACCAACACGAAGCTTGAATCGTTGAAATGACTCCTTGTTGATGTGTTCCAGATTGGTCATTAACGAAATAGCAAAATCAACTAGGACCCCGACAACAGCATGTTCTTGTCGTTTGCTTTCCTGATGGTATTATGAAAAAGAAAAACATGTACAATTTACGTTTACACATCCCCCGCGCGTTTTTATTACATGACAGGAGAGTAACGTTAAAGATTTAACTCAAGTGTAGCTATAGCAGTAGCTATTTAAAAACGTGACATTACTGATGTAGTTGAGAGAAGCCATAAAATATAAGATTTTAAAAATAATCACGTCTTTATATGATACGGCATACGACTACGCCGCTTTCGTGATGCTCATGCGAGCTATGCATAAATACGAGTATAATACATGGGAAAAGTAAAAGAAGGGATGAACTTTAAGTGAGTTTTAATTATTTTCGTAAGAAAGGGGAACATATTTCACGGAGAAATGAACAATAATGGTAATAATAACAGCATTAGAGTGTGTTATTTTATGGTATCGTTATCCTCACTTGAAAAAATTATGTATATACTCGTGCCTTGTGCTCTGTGAGTAAAGAAAGCTTCTGCTGCTGCTGTTGCTATGCTTGAATAGATACTTAATTAATATGGTGTAACAAATTTCATACATGTAACGGGAATACTATTATGTGTGAATGTATAAGATCAAAGCGTATAACTATACAGAAAGCGTAAAAAGCCAACAAGTACCTGTGGCTCTTTTCCTGGATCCAAGCCAGATGCAGCCATGTAAGTGCACCCGATCGTCTTGATTTTCTCAATGCAGCTGTATTTGGGTTTCAGTAGGAGCTGGGACGGTTGGTGGAAAATGAAAAGAGAAAAGATATTTCAATTCAATTTTATTTGAAACTCTTACGTGTGCTTACGTTTTTTAGCGATTCAGTTTTTAGTTGTGAGTTTAAACGAGTGAAAACAAAACGAGTAACTGATATGAGTATTTGTCAGTTGGGGAAATTGTTGCAAATACTTGAGTTTTTTATATAAATTTATTTTTGAAATATGAACAAAATTGGTTTCTTTTGAACAGTTAGCGATAATATCATCTTGTCTTTGATAGTCAATTGGTAGTATAATATGTCAGAGTGTTTGAAAGTATCAATATTTATGATGATTTTTTGAGAAATTGAACAAATGAAATACAAGAAATAAGAAACAGATTATTATTGAAAAAGATCAAACAACCGAACGGAAAATCAATTGAGCATCCGTTTCATTTTCATTATGTAAGATGATAGGAAAATAGTTTTTTCAAAGGAAATTTTTAATTTAAAAAAGGTAATAAAAAAATGTATGAACAAGATTTTCTTCATATTTTTTGACTGACTAGTGACTGGTTATAAAACGTACTTTCACATTCATATTTTGTAGAAATCGATCAGCAACGTGAGCTGGGAGAATGTTTTCCAAGAGAATTTTGTTTATGCCTCGCATCGTTTCTACCTCCTCCTGCTCCACCTGAAAGAGAAACCAGAAACCTTAGTGAAAACGGATAAATTTTCGCTTGAGGTTGGTTGAAGAAAATATAGATGGCGCTACAAAAGTGAAGTTTTTTCTCTTGCAACAAGAGCTTTCACTTCGCTATCGCTTGTTGTCAACAAGATCAGAGTAACGCGGCAGGGACGGAAGACAGTAAACAACGCAACATGTGAGTTTTCATGACATGATTTTTTATTTTGTGCCACTGTTCACAGATGCCTCTACTAGTTACTTGCCGTACCTTTAGCTTGGCTTTCCAGAGAAAATCCGCTCTAGACCTGGACTCTGTGTGACGATCAATTACGTGCAGGATGCATATCACAATACTCAATAGGAAAGTTGTTTTCACCTCAAATGGAATGTTAGGATACCTAAGTAAGAATACGATGTAATTTAACATTAATATATCAATGATGAAACAAATAACGTTTACGTGTAAGTCCCGAGGGACACGTACCCATCATTATAGTTGAAATAATACGCTTTGAAAAAGTCTTGATTGTAGTATGACACCAGTAGAACGTGGCCTACGGCTGTGGAAATCATTATAATAAGTTTGAGTAGAAAGTCTACCCGGAGGAACACAGATACTGCGACAAGGGCAATGAAACAACTACACAAAAAATACTGATACAAAGAGAAAATTAAAGTAAAGACGTGATTAGAATAATTTTAAAATCATGAAATGTAAATATATACAAACTGTAAAATTTAATTAAATTTTTTGCACAAACTTACCGGTACGTAAATAACCTCTGAGTAATTATAATTCTCGCTGATTCGAGTACTCTCAAATCTAGTAAAAGTATTATTGTTGTTGTTGAGATCCTCATAAATGGATCTGTTGAATTCGGAAAATTTCGAATAGTTGTAGTCTTGAAGTGACGTATTCGTTTCCACCAGAATGGTGTCTGGTGAGTCGATATCAATCTAGGGATGAAGAGAAACAAAAGATTCAATAGGTTTACCCGTATCTAGAAAAAATTTGTAAATGTTTTGCCAACTGTCGACGTACAATAGAGATCAAAGATGTGGCACAGATGAAACTGGTCGAAGTGACGAATATGATGAGACGTAACCACCTCGTATTTGTAATGACTGCAGATGCATGAGTTGTGCATCTTGGAGGAGGACGTATGTGAGGATCGTCATCCTCATCGGGGGGATTTAAACACACGCATTTTTCTTGCCAACTGAGGAAAACAAACACCAGTAGCATAAAGAGCGTTGGCACGCACGATCCCAATAGAACTAACCACCTGAAATATTAGAGAGATTAAAAAAATCGATAGTTAACCTTAGATTATTTTTGGTAATTATATAAAAATTACAAATTACATTTAACTTAACTATAACATATTTAAAATACAAGACCTCGAAAACACACTGCACATTTTATGCCAAACTTTATTAATTATACACGCATGATGAAATGATGATCCTCCTACGGCACCTGGAGTTTACCTGAACTACATTTTCTATTTCCTTAAATAGTGTAATGTACTGGACTTTTGTCAATATTATTTTCTCTTCGTTGTCAACAAATCTAGCATCAACATTACTATATTTACTCACCGATTCATTTCCTCTGTTGCTAAACGCAATGAAATATTTTCTTTTCCTAATTTTTTGGCATCCAACGAGAATAAACTTTTCACCATCGTTTTCTCCCGTTTTTTCGTTCTACTTATTATAAGCCTTTTCCACGCCAATAATTACAAACACTTACGGTCCCCAGAAAACGCTCATCTTCATGTGCACTCACCTACGTTCCCATTAAGGAGGTCATTCTAATGCAATAACACATAAAACAAGCGGGCAATGAAAGTTTTCAACCATAAAAGTTGATATTACCGCTCCCTTGATGTTCAAGAAAATAGGTAACAGAACGTTATAAGCCTCTCGTCATCACAGCACAAACACGAAATTTCTCCAATATAGTATACAGCTGTCTGCCAAATTCCTCGGTTCAAACTGTAACGATACAAATACTACAAACAGCTCACAAGAGAGAGAGAGAAAATCGCTAAGAAAACGATATAGTCATTCTCTTTCTGCAGTTAGGAAACAATAAGACAGAATTTCGCCGTTTTAAGCTACACATGAACGTCATATTCATTACGTTCCCAGGATCATCAACTGCTCGTTAATCTCCTCAAGCTTATTTCTCCTTCTTTCTGTGTGAATAACTCCGTCTTCAGTTAAATGCTCTTATATGCATTAAGGGGCAATATGAATCCCTTGACGGTGTAAATAAGATATCCTGTGATAAGGTTGATGACGATAAAGACTCTCGATACTGTGGAAAAGAAGAGGCTTTAAATGACTTCCCCCTGCACTTGTGTGGTAGGCTTCGGCAGAAAAGATATGTTTTGCTTTCTTTGCAAAAGTAAAATAAAACCCTACATTGCCAACTTAGCAGACTCCCTGATGGTCTTAAAGAAGTACGAATATTACCACCTTGCCGCGACTGCTGCTGATGAATACAAAAATCTTATTTTTCCCGACAGAATTTACTTTTCTGGATGAGCAGATTATTTGCCCATTCCCCCAAGATTTATGCTACTGCTTCGAGAATGTGCCGCCCTGGCTGCTGTGAAATTGTTTGAAGGAATGAAGCCTATCGTATTTCACATTATAAAGAATTACATATAAATTCATTTATTTATTATCTGTCTTCTTTTCTCGAGCTGACTGGAATCTTCAAAGTGTACCGTGATATATGATATGATGAGAATGTGCACTTCATTGAGTAGTATCACATATAGTCTTGTATTGTCTCTTGAGTAAGCAACACGCTGTATTCCATTATCATATATTGTATTTATATTTATCCTGCTGAGAATTCAATTCCAAAGAGAGCACAAGATAAAGGAGGAATATTGCCTCGAAGAGAAAAGGGAACAGAAAACCCTTTTTTGTTAAAGATGGCATATCAAAATATTTTCTACCTACTTTCCTATTTTGCTTTCTGCTTCTGAGAATTACCTTTCATTCGTCAACCCATCATGCCGCAATGATTACATAATACGTACAGTGTATCTGTGCTGTTGTATGTGTGATGTCGTTTAAATTTTCAGTGAAAAGGAAATACTACGTGGTTCTTACCCAGGAGTAGTGAGAGATTGAAGAACAGCCAGACATATAAATATGATTGTCGCTCCCGCCATGTAATAGTGAAACTCTGGATCAGGTAAGTTACGATACTGCGTCTCAAGACTGCC